>CM067363.1:27999429-28206929 GCA_034401795.1 Chaetoderma sp. LZ-2023a | reverse complement strand
TATGCATAACCCATTGCTGACTAGAGTCTCAATATCTCCATTTCGAAACAACAATACATTTCAGGTCTTAGATATCTTGAAACGCATTCGATAGGGGCATGTTGCTGTCATATGCACCAACCGCATCTAGTGAAATTAATTTCAAAGATGGGTAGTATAATATTTCTTACATTGTACATGATTTGTCTTAATTTGATCAACAAATCAAAATATCTCCTTATTTGAAATCCATCTGTAGGCCAAGAGAAACGTATTTTTGAAAATTTACCACTGGAATGACTGGCTCGGTTACTGAGCCAGTCATTTCTGTGACAAATCTTCTGAAATAGTCTGCTTTTGACCTGCAAATGGGCGTTTTGGCCAACTTCGTTATGAAATGGTTAAATATGTTAGCACTGAAATGTGTCTTATATTACCTAACAATCCGTGCATTCTAGATACAAAGATGCACTGCTATTTAGGTGTCGATGTAAAGGAGAATGACCAAACTGTTGTTTATTTTGTTTGAGTGTAGAATGCTGATTTCTATGATTTATAATTGATTGAATGCTACATGTTTCATCAAACATGAAGAAATTGAAAACAATCGTCATCGTCAATTGAGATTGGTAAATGTTTTGGGTGAACATCCTAGATTTTATGAAAGATTTACCGGAAATTGTCAAAACGCTACTCATTAACCGCTTGACGTTTTCCTACAAGCAATTTCAAAATGACAAGGTGGTTATGACAGTGTATGGATATAAGAAGTGTTCTTCATATGGCTGTGAAATGGACCTTTCAAGTGTTAGCGATGCCCCGCCCATCTCTAGCTAATCTCCAGCCACGCTTCGCTTATGTTGGTATCAATCGATCCCTGAATTCATTCACTATCAATTTTCAGAAAACTATACAGGTAAGCTGCTGAATACGTTGAAGCAAATTTGACTCGGTTCAGTTGCTGCCAATGGCAGCAACAGCGCTCAGTCAAATTGGTTTCAAAATATTCAACAGCATGGTTATTAAACGGCAAAGATATACAATTCATACAATCTGGCCGACTATTAAGCGTGTAACGCGAACTAAATCGAGTGATTCATGACGTAAATATTATGCCGTCAGCCTCCACGTCATGTAGTTGATTATGACGTCATATGATGGACAGATAAGCTGGAAAGATCCATTATATGTGTGCATTCCTTTAATTCTAAGTATGCATAGGTGTTTCCTTGTGCAAAATAAACGATCCACACAGGATGTATTTATTTTTTATTTCCTTAAATTTGCATAACAACTGGAACAATTTTAGGCATGGGAAAACGGTTTGCTTATGCAATGTAATGACAAACTAGACTTCTCACAAAATATATTTTCCCATTCTATGATGACATTAAGATGTATTAATTTAGATAGAAGTATAGAATTCAATGCATTATATTCCTGTCTATTTCATAAATATATGATTAGCACAATATGTCCGATTCTTCCATATCCAATCTCTTAGCAAGAGTTTCATGCTGTATCGTCTTTTGATATTTAAAGATATAGTAAATAAATAACTAAGATTCTGCTTAACTCCCCTTGTGTCAGCGGCGCCTCGAAGTACCCAATATACCACTTATATAAGCATATTAATTAACCAATTAACGGTTAAAATTTGTAAAAAAAAAGAAGAAAGTGTAGCTCATTAAATGCAATCCATTTGCAGGCCAAGAGAAGACAATTTATAAAAGTGTTCCAATGGAATTTACAAAAAAAGTCTTTCAGTTGTCCTGTAAATGAAGGCTGTTTGAACAGTACATGATAAAGAAAATTAAAATTTATGCAGAATCAGTATCAATTCGCAGGCCTATAGGAGACTCTCTTTGATAATTTATCCCTGGAATGACTGGCTCGGTAACCGAGCCAGTCATTCCAGTGGTAAACTTTCAAAAAAATATTAGTTTTCTCTTGGCCTGAAAATGGACATTCCTCAACACCACTGAAGAGAGTGCTTTGGCCTGTTTCACCATTAAATGGTTAAGTTGACACGAGATGGACTAAGCAAGTAAGTGTATGAGGCTTGAACTAAATCATGACAAGGAATAGTGAACCAAAAACATATTTTATATCGCTACATTATTGCCCGATGATTACCTGAAAATGTTATATGAAATATATGTATCATCTTGTTTCATGATGCAAATGTAATATGCTATGCCTGGTGTTGTGGCGTGGGTCATGCACTGCGGGAACGGACGTATGCCCATATCTATTTGTATATTAACCACTGGCGTAATCGAATAATTGATATGGCCGTACCCAATTACATTTTGGACGACACATTTGAGGAACGGTACACATGTGGTAGTGGCCTTCTTTTCATACGCGTTTTGCCTTATAACAGGATTGATACAGAAAATCCATGTGACACTACTTGCAAAATTTATCATCGATTTTTGTGGATAGGTTTATGTGGATAATCCATAATTATGTACGCTTGAAAGATGTTAACGTTGACTTGTAAACGAGCATTGCAGATGGATAACTTGGTCGAACTACGTGAACATACAGCCCCGTTAACATGTTGTTTCTCAGTATCCAATTCCCGTATAAAGATTAGTTTTTATTTGACCATAGTTTGGTGTAAGATGCTGTTCTTTGATACAAAAACAGTATTGTGTTGAGAGCATGTGCAAATGAACTGATGTTCCAACTCATGCTTATGACATTCACGTGATTCAGGGTGGGGTGGGTGGATGGGGGAGGGTTCCTCCTAAACCATTACTGGTCACAAGATGGCTGGCTAGTACGAGGCGCAGGCGAACATCGACCCATGTGTACTTTAATATTAGACTCAGAGACAATGACAATTACGTAATTCCTATAACTGACTAAAATCATAATATCATTGACGCCAGATTCCACCTGAGATATCAGACAATTTCCGACATACACCCGTTTTATTTTCTTTATTTTTCTAATGTTATGTAGAAATTGATACATATGTAAAATGCACCCGTACATAAGAAGCATAAATAAGCATCAAAATATGTAACAGGGTAGGTTATCTGCGTCTATGGCCCAATACCACGTCCCGAATTTTCGTATGTTAATATCATTGCACTGTCTCAAGATACCCATATATATCCTAAACCTGATTCACTGGTCTGGTAGAACACTTGGTCTGGGAAAGAACTGTATAATGGAGGGATCCATTTTATAGCTATGCCCCACTCATCTCGAGTTAAGTTCTACCCACGCTTTGCCCATGATCGTCCATGCACTCTGGGAATCTCAATTTCCAGAAAACTATGCAGGTTGGCTGTTGAATATTTAAAGCCAATTTGACTGGGTGCTGTTGCTGCCTATGATTATAGTAAAGACATATAATTCGTACATCAATGTTTAGTCATTCATCAATTAAGCGTTCGTGGCGAACTTAATTCAGCCATTCATGTCATAATTGATCATGACGTCAGCATACACGCCACGTATATGATTATGACGCCATGCGAGTGATGAATAAACTGGAATCATCCATTCCAACGCCACCTTGTAATTCACCTCAATCTGAGAGACCATGTGTAATACTGCTGAGAATGCTGATCTCGGAGAAATGTTCAGGCATTCATTGTCAGTTACATGCGTGCTCTTTTGCAAGCTTGTAAATGTCCATTTTAAAGATGTATTTTTCTTAAATGTGTTGATCTTTTAGACACTATTCATCATCCGCCAAATAAAATGTTTCAATAATGGGCACAGCTGTGTCCTCTATTAATTATCTATTGTAAAGTCTGAACATTCTGCCACGTTCTCAATACAATAAAGCTACATTTTCTTGCCCAGAGGAAAGAAAATGGACCAATTTTGCGTTTCATTTCCTGTTTCTTGGCATGTGTCTGTTTCGTTTAGAGGATACATCTTCTGGAAGCAGAATGCCTCATTGCAGGAATCGTCCGATGTAGTACTGCCCTCCTATCAAATCAGAAAACATATTATACAAACCTAACATCCATTGATACATGTGTGTACTTATTACCTCTCATGGAGTGGCGTAGCCAAATGCTGGTAGTTGATTGGTTTATGATCGTATTGTTCTTCCTGTACAATAATTCGCATTGTGCAGAGAACATGCGGTACGCATGACCATCTTGTACTCCGAAAAGCCCATTCATATGGCAGCAGCTTATATAAATTGACCCTCTGCTTTTTATTAACCCCTGTTAAAGTCTTTTATATTACCCATTGTATACAGTAGTTACTGGAATTATGTATAGCAACGCACAGACAGAATCTAATCCTAAGGCAAAGTCTGGAATACAATCGTCTTGTCTTGTTCTTGTCCTGTGATCCCAGTATATTCCTCATGTCAATTTGTTTAATTCTCCACAGGGTAGTTGGGTCCATTGAACTAATCAATGGCCAGTTGTTTGCGGTTCATTCGAGACGTCTGCTCGGGGGATTGGTTATCAGTATATATCTCAGTGAGATCGTTTGATATGTGATGACAAGCGCCGTCGTTCCAATTCTCCCGAATATTTGTTCATCATTTCCACTGTTCTGTTTAGTTATTATTTTTAGAGAGATATTACTCAAGAGATGTATAGATTTTATATTGTGACACCTATGTATAGATTCTCCGAGAAGATGCAAATTAGAAATTAGGCTGTAGTAAACACATAACCACATGCGATGCATTTTCTATGTTGCATGTGTCTGTTATGTTAGCTGGAGGATTCGTAAATTGGTGCTAGAAAATATTGGTTCTTTCAAAGATCCACCCATCACAAGACACAATGACCATGTGTCCTTGAAAGGCAATCGGCGTTTCCAAGTTTATCCTTCGATCATATGACATCACAGTCAGCTACATGACTTGGGCGTGTAATATTACGTCATACTCATGGCGTCATAGGTGATTCGACATTGTCCGTCTTTAGCACATAATAGTACGGCACGTTGTATGAATTGTATGGCTTTACCATTTAATAAACATTACGTTGAATATTTTTGAAACTAATTTGACTATGGCAGTAACAGCACCCAGTGAAACTAGTCTCAAACGATTTAACAGCTAGCGTGTTTTCTGCAAATTGATACCCAGGGCCTTCGGGGATCGATCGATCTCAACACGATCGAGGTGTGGCTGGAGCTTAGCTAGAGATTGGCGGGGCATAGGTAAAACTGGAAAGCTCCATTCATATAGAAACATGGAAAGAATTAAAGATCAACAGCTTTTAGTATTCACGTTCTTGATCCAGGTGAGAGTTGGGTACGAAGGACCTGCCTATGTTTTGCTTTAAAAATGTTCTATCCTTTGCATGTGGCATAGTGGAGTAGCCGTATACCTCATTGCTATTATGTGCTCGTTACGGTTTGTGTAAACACAGGCCTATTGTATATAAGGTTGCCTCTCAACATACAAGTGTATATTCAGTATGTGTAAAAATAATGCATCTGAGGAGGGGATAAAATTGTTTGAAGCGAATTTATCCAAGTATTTCAACCAGTAAATATGATTCATTGTTGCGCCCAAGATCCTTTAATACTGTAATCCATCTTGTTTTGATGGCATGTGCGTGCAAGGCATATCGCGTGACACAATCTTGGACATAAATGTCGTCGATTTCCAATTTCCTGGATACTGGCTGTTATATAAAACGCTTCAATAACCTCATATAATCTTTGAAGCCCCCCCCCCCCCGTGATTGACTGCGTATTTCAAAGATATTTAAACATGTTAGATGAATGAATAGTTTAGAACAAAACAGAAATGACAAGAGGCCCAAGGGGCTTAACACACACCTGGACCATTGACATTTAAACCCTTTGAATAGACATACTACTTTAGATTCAGCTGTAACAAGACATAAAATACAAAATTGATAATGCAGTACGAACAATTTTTAATAGGAAATTAATGATGGCCACTGACCACATAATCAAATTGAACCAGTTTCCATTCAGCCAATAAAAGATCTAATAGGGCCATCCAGCCCCAAAATTTTGATTGGTCCATGAGAGCCGTGTTTTTATGAATGATCAAGATCTCTTGAACAAATTGACCAATGAAATTCTGTATAGAATTTCTGTAATCTAGCACGATATAATCATTTCAGCCGAATTCAGGTGAAATTTACTAAGCAGCTAAAGAGAAGATACATTTTGACCATTTTTCAAGATCACAAGATTTTTACTCAAAGATTTACCAATTAAAATTCTGAATAGACTTTCTGGTGTCTAGCAGCATAGAAGTCTTCTTGCCAAATGTGCTTGAAATCGATTACGCGGCTAAGGTATAGATGGATTATGATATTTTTGAGTACATGTTTCGTAAAAGCTAAAATTTTCACTCGACAAACTAACCAATCAAAATTCTGAATAGTAGGTCTGGAGTGTATTACCATAGGGTCCACTTTGCAAATCTCGCTTGAAATGCAGCGAGCGGCTAAGGAAGAGTTGCATTTTGACAATTTCTAGAAACATTTTCATAAAATCTTTGATTTTCCCCACAGAAATAGACAGAGATAAATTCTTTATAGCAGTTCTGTAACCTAGCATGATATGATAGAATCAGTTCAGGCGAATTCAGCTGAAGTCAACCAAGTGGCTAAAGAAAATATACCTTTTGGCAATTTATCGCAAATTTTTCATAAAATCTATGATTGTAAAAAAAATTGACCAATTAAAATTCTAAATAGACGTTCCGGATTGGATCCTTCTAGTCAAATTTGGCTGAAATCAAGCACGTAGCTAAAGAGGATATACATATTGACGATCTTCGGTAAATTTCGCATACATACTAGGATTTTCACCAAAACAATTGACCAACCAATATTCAGAAGATAATTCCAATAACCTACCACCATAGGATCATACCAGCCTAATTTTGTTGAAATCGGTCAAGCTGTTAAGGAGGAGATGCGATCTGACTGTCGGATTACGGATGATGGATGGACGTACGGACGACGGACCACAGACGACAGACCGCCGCCATGGCATAAGCTCACTTGACCCTTCAGGCCAGGTGAGCTAATGAGCAAAATGCCAGAGCTTACACAGGGATGTTCCTATTAAGCCAGAACTGGCAACCTTTAAATAGATCTAATGCCTACATCACACACCACTTCCATTTCACCAAGCCGGTATTACGGCTGCTGATTGTATCATCTCCAACATTGTGTTTACTCCGATTAAACATTAACATCTTCTCTGGCACTTTCATCAAGAAGGCATTATATCTGCTCGAGGGATCTCATTGCGCCCTGTATATGTCGCTCCGGACATCCTTTCACTTTGAAGCCGCTGTATTAGCCACTTCAATGCTCACCTTTAGGACTCATTTATCATCTTTTCAAATAGCTACATCGAGCGATTGGCTGAGAATAGTAAATTGGGGATTGCATAAAAATCAGTGATGTAATAAATTGCAAAGGGTTGACAGCGGCATTTTTTAACAGTGTCTGGGATATAGATTATAAAAAAACGCATTAATCCCTGTCATTCTGGTCAATAAGTATTTGCCACTATTCCGTAAACACTTAAATTTGCTCAATTTGATCAATAAAATTACAATACTTGCTTGTTGAATGGCCATTTGCAGGCCAAGAGAAGACCATTTTTTTTAGAATTTTACCACTGGAATGACTGGCTCGGTTATCGAGCCAGTCATTACCGTGGCAAATTCTCAAAATTGGTCTTCTCTTGGTCTGCAAATGGGGATTCCCCTGATGCCGGTTTTGGCGTGTAGGCCATAGGGCTGATAGTGGCAGCAGTAATAGCTGCAACAGCAGCAGCAACAGCAGCAGCAGCAGCAGCAGCCGCAACAACATCAACAACAACAACAACAACAACAACAACAACAACAGCAGCAGCAGCAGCAACAACAACAACAGAGCAGCATCGGCAGCAGCATAAACAGTAACATTTCTCAAACTAGTTCGCTTATCATGATATATTTGTTTGGAAAAATAAACAACCTTGTGAATTGGCTGAAAGAAATCTACGCTAATCAGCCACCGGTTTTCATTTTTTTGTAATTAATATATCACGGTGTTGTGTTGGATTATTACAACCATGGCCGTTGTGGGAATATGGAAATGTGCTCTATCATATTGGCTACGTAATGCACCTTTCCAGTTTTAGCCATGCCCCGCCCATCACTAGCTAAGCTCCATCCACACTGATAACAGTTGTAACCCTATAATCAAGTACCAGGGGGCTGACATATGTGACATGCCGGAATGTGTTCTCTTGGAAATCATGCTGTTCAAAGCTTCAAATTAGCTTACCGATATTGAAACCCGTCTTCATATGGGTGATTTCGTTGGTCTCGGAAGCCACCCTACTTGAAATGCACATATGTGATGTAATAGTGTTGCATGAATGTGTTCAGATGAATTTGCATCAGATTTGCAATTACACCAAGCTCTTTACGTAATGGAATTCGTCAGTCACCGATGTAGCCAGACGACCTAAGACTGAATTTGATTTAATGGATAAAGTACAATGCTATCTTTTATGGTAATCTGTGGGTTTATGAATAAAAGTCGTTATTAATGTCAGTTCTGGCGCTATCTATGAAGGCATAAGGCATCCGCATTTCGTTGCAATTTCACTCATTTCGTTCAGCGTTGTCGCAGTAATGTGTTGTGCGCGCGTGCGTGTGCGTGTGTGCGTGCGCGCGTACGTGTGTGTGTGGGTGTGCGCGTGTGTGTGTTTGTGTGTCCTAGCTGGCTATATATATATATATATATATATATATATATATATATATATATATATATATATATATATATATATATATATATATATATATATATATATATATATATATATATATTTATATATATATCAACCCGTGTGTATTTGTTCCTATGTACTTATGTCAAGTGGATCAAAATGGGCAACTAAATAAATCTCCCTTCTATCTCTCTCGTGATGTCTGTTTTGGCAAGAGCTGCACTATAATAAGATGATAAATGGATTCATCCTCACGCGACTTGAGAACTGGATTAGTGCAGCAAACCTTTTATGAGCATGGTATGCGAAGCACTATCGGGATAGGCAATGGTATATGTAAGAATAGGTCCTCTGAGTGTTGACATATATAATTGATAGCGGATGGCATTAAATGAGTAGCGTATGTACAGATACATTTGAGAACAGTGACATCAGAAGGAGAGTAAGATGATGAATGATGCATGCTGGGTATCTGGGAGACTACCGTGCTCCATACTGTATTCTCCTGGTGGTTCATGTACTGCATTGTCAATGATTATTGTCCAATAAAAGTTAGCAGTGCGTCTTATCGAAATGATCGCAATGCTACACTCCTCTAAACATCACTATGGTTGATGTGCTAGCCGCGATGGATCTTTCCAGATATCCATCAAATCATATGACGTCATAAGCAACTACATGGCGTGTAGGGGGACACCGTATGCAATGCCGTCGTGAATGACGTAGATAAGTTCGTCACGAACGCGTAATTGTGGACGGACTACGCTCTGTCCCCAACACGAGCGAGCTGTGGGTGGAGCCTAGCATAAGATGGGCTGGGCATAACTAAAACTGGATTCCTTCATTGTCCAGATTGTATTGTGTGCAAACATGTTTACCATTCTCTTCCCTCTTTATGAAGATTGAATTGACGGCCATGTACCCAGGATGCAGACATCAGTAGGCGAACAATCTAAAATTGTCTCGTTCAAAGGAAAATACCACAGTTCTTTGTTTTCCCATAACAGATGTACAAATCTCATAAGTATTGATTGGTGAAATGTCTCGTGTATTTAAAAGCATAACGTCTTGGTCGACAGAATTTGAATAGAATTGAATTGAATGTAGTTTTTACAATCTATTATATGTATTAAGAAACAGCAATTAATCGCTTCCCGTAAAACGTTATTTTTCTTCTAATAAATTGTAGAGAATAAAAGATGCTACTTAATCAATGCGTGTGGCTGGTATTTGCAGCACAATCGTACACTAATTTGTGGTGTTTTGGCCTATGTTATCAATAGACCTTTCCGGTTTAAACTATGCCGCGCCCATCTCTAGCTAAGCTCCACCAACACATAGCTCCTGTTGGGATCGATCGATCTCCGAACACCCTGACTATCAATTTCCCCCAAAAAAACCCACAGGTAGGCTGTTGAATATTTTGAAACTAATTTGACTGGGTGCTGCCGCTGCCTAAGGCAGCAACAGCGCCCAGTCAAATTAGTTTCAAAATATTCAACGGCATGTTTATTAAATAGCAAAAAATTAAAAAGCCATACAATTTATACAACGTGTCGGACTCTTTGAGATTTGATGACGGTCTATTTGAAACCCTTTGTGACGTAATGATTGTGACGTCATCATACACGCGCTGAGCTGGTTATGATGTCATACGAGGTCAGATGATGGATGGATACTCTGGAAAGGTGAATTAAAGTGTGTGATTTGAAATGCTCACACTGGAATGATTTGCTTGATAGCCCAGCCAATCATGCCAGTGGTAAATTGTCTCTTGTTCTGCAACCCGACATTCAATAAGTTAATCAGTTTTAATATTCTTGGTCAATGTTAGACATTAAATATGCATATTCACACTAAAATGCTTGAAAATTAAATTGCTAAAATCGTTTACGTTTAGTTGCCGAAATTGTTTTCCTGGCTGTAAGGAAACGAAATAAATCTTAGCGTATGATCATTTCACTACGCGTAAACTAATATCATTTTTTTGGTCTAAATTTGTTAAAGAAAATCAAAATATCTCCTTATTGAACGTTAATTTGCAGGTCAAGAAAAGACTATTTTTGAAAAGTTATTGCTAGAATGGCTGGCTCGGTTACCGAGCCAGTCATTTCTGTGGTAAATTTTCAAAATTAACCGCATCGGTATTTTCAGCTTTTACTAGGTGTTCCAGGTGCTTTAATTTACTTATTCGACACATAGCAAATGACAAGAGTAAATGCTTAACTTGCTTACGAAAACTGGTATAAATAAAAGAATAAATAAAAACATTTACAAAACTATTACTATTAGCGATCCATATGAATATGAATTCCATCCAGATGTGAAGATGGAAGTTATCCGTGACTGTGTACAAGATCACATTTATAACATACGGTCCCCAGGCAATGAAAAACATGGCTGTTGCTAGAATTAGGATCGTTGCAGCTTTATTCGTATTAACTTGCTTTCCGTCCCAGTGTACATATGTCTCTGTTTCCTGAGTGTGTTTGGGACGATCCAGTGTTGCACTTCTTGTCACGCGTTGTTCGACAGAGCTGATTGGAGCAAAACGAACGATACTTTGGGAGCCTCGAGCTGTTATTCTTCTTCTTTTCGTTCGCTTATCATACCGCCAGTCCTGAGTGACTATCGACATGATCATAAGCGTTAGGTGCGTGGATCCATGGTTTATTAGAGTGCGCCGTGTGGCATGGAACCTCCGTCTTCAGCACTCGAGGTTTCTGTCAGGGTTACCTCACCCTTACCTCCTTTAGTCGCCTCTTACGACACGCAGAGGATACGGAAGGTGTATTCTAAGCCCCACCTACAGGGCATGAACCTCGAGCTGTTATTTGAATGATAGTGACTGTTGTCCCAATTAGTATGATAGCTCCAGCGTGCCCGACGAAAATTATAATTCCGAGAGACCACCAACTATAAGCGAAAAGAAAATCACACAAAAACTGAGTTAAATTGATAATAGACGAAATCTGGGATACGAAGTAATAGAGGAAATGAAGCATACATAAATGAAAGGAGCCAAGTAAGTAGTATCATTATGGTACATGGCCTCGTGGTCATCATCTGGCGGTAATGTAATGGCCGTTTAATGGCTATGCCAAGACTTACCCATGCTAAACTCCAGACTGATATATTTGCAGAAATCACATGGACAAACGCTGAAATCTGACACCAAGCTACTCCATATGGCCACTGACCAATAATCGCTGTTCAAATGCGGGATGCACACGAACAGGCCCAACACCAGGTCTGCATAGCTTAAATTTGTCAGAAATATTTTAGCCATAGCCGGGATCCGTGCCATTGTCAGAAGTATCGATATATCGATGGCATTGCTGAAAACAACGGCCATTGAGATCACTGTAATTATCGGTATTCGAAGCCCGATTAGAACCATAATGGGACTTTCTTCCGAAGTTTCCATTGAAGTACTTGTAATATGTTCAGCTGCCACTGTGCTAATAGACATAGAACCAAATACATCATTGTCTTTTGCGAATTTGCAATCAGCTTTATTTTGCTCTTAAATTATGAAACATAGGCTTAGGCACGTGACAAATTATTTCAACATAGACGTGAAATATCGTTCCAAAAACTATGATTAATAGTTAGCGCAAGCACGCACCTGTCACCTGCAACAATCAACAACTGAATGATGACCGGTTGACGGATCCAGGTCATGTTTCCCGTATCTCCACTGAAATCAACAGCATTTGTAACACTTCATCTTATTTATCTAAAAAGCAGAACAGAGCAGTTTGCTAACAAGTCAACTATCCGAATCTTTACTTTATCTGGGTGAATTACACACTACTGGCAGACGGTATGATGGCAAGTAATTAGTTATTCGTATGTTAGAATTAAGAACCAAGGATGCGAAACCAAGTACATGAACACGGCTAATTGGACGACTAAGCAAATTTATAAATGTCAATATTTTATCCATTATGAGTGATTCTGGCTAATTATTTAAATATCACTTTCTTTATTTGCATTACTATTTCATGGAAGAACGACTTACACCATGAATACTTTATAAGACAATATAGTGATAAGCACGCACAGAGATATAGGGATCACAAATCCAGCATCGGCGTCCTATCATTCGTGTCGGCTGTGGCGGCCACTTACGCAATATACTCTTGAATAAAGCGTGTATCTGTTGCGTATGTTTGTGAACAGTGCTCAGTCAAGTTGTTTTCCAATATAATAATAATAAACAGAATTGCAACCATGAAATACAGATATGAGATATATTGTATCTGTGTAATGGACTGGAAAGAAAATAACTCAATTGTAGCTAGTATTGATCATATAATGAACACAACTATTTTATTCAATCTTGTTAACCCGATGGTGATGATGATGATGATGATGATGATGATGATGATGATGATGATGATGATGATGATGATGATCAAGAGTGGTGTAAATGACATTATTATCAGATTCGTGATTAACCCCTCTTGTGTCAACTTAACCCTTTAAAGGTCAACCTCACCAAAAAACAATTTTGCAGCGGTCTTCAGACATGGCTATTTGAAAGGCCTACAGAAGAGTATTTTTGAATATTTACCACTAGAATAACTGGCTCGGTAACCGAGCCAGTCATTCTAGTGGTAAATTTTCAAAAATACTCTTCTCTCGGTCTGCAGATAGACACTTGTTAAGTAAAAACTAATTCTCTTCATCATCACCTCTTTAATGGCTAAGTCTGCGAAAAAGAATTCACTGGGAAATTTACAGAAAATATCTTGAAAAATATTGACCATTAAAATGTGTTATTGATATAGCAAGTACCGGTAGTATTTCTAGCACTTTGAGGCGCCTTTGACAAAAGAGTGGTTAATTTTTACGTGCAAAAAAACAGAAAGTTTTGGATCGATTTCCAGCATGCATACTTGGTATAGTTCTCAATAAAACAATGATTTTATTCTCTATGTTATGTAATCTTTGTTTTATTTTAGTTCAGCTGGCTTATCAGTCAGCTGAACTATAATGGTCACCCTTCTACCCCCACCCTACTTGTCTGCTTTCAATACATGTGGATGATTTAAATACACTGACATACGCCAATACACTTGTGTCTCAATTTTTTATTTTCTCTGGGTGTGATATATGGGTAATGGATGTTGGCAAGCTGTGCAAAATACAGCCATTCTATGTCTATCTTTATCCATTTGGGAAAAATGCCAAACATGTCTAAAAACTTATCAAACGCTTCACTTTATGAGGAATTCCAACCTCAGTCTATCAGATCTTTAAGGCGAGATAAATAGATGCGTCATAGGTTTAATGTCTCATCCGAAAAACAGTAGAACAATAAAAAGGCTACTGATATTTTTTACCAAAAGTCACAAAAATACCTATTTACAGAGGTATGAAACCCATTAGAGTTCATGACTTAAACATTGAGAATTTCCCCCACTAATCCTGTCTATAAAGGATCCTGCAAGGCCCAACACACACACACGCACGCACGCACGCACGCAGGCATGCACGCACGCAAACACACCCTCCGCAACACACACACATACGCGCGCGTGCGTGTACGCACACGCGCATGAACACGCGCCCGCACGCCCGCACACACGCACACGCGCGCACACACACACGCACACAAATTAGGCCTCTGTTTTATATAGATCCAAGTGTATCTTACAGATCCTATCTAATTAAATGCGAATTGTTGTCAAAGAAGCGAAACAATTCCCGGCGTGACTCAAGAAAAACTATAAATTCCAGCCAATTACAAAGGCGAATGACAGTTACGTGTCGTCCCAAGATGTTAGCTGTCCGCAATCTATGTTCACCTCTGATCGCTTGATTCCGGCATGTCAATTTGAATGACAGCTTCTCGCGTCTTCTTGCTTGTTCTCGTCGTTTTTAGGGGTGGCATTTAAACAGCGTTTCGTTGTTGCTTTCCGTCCGTCGCATTAGCGCGATCCAACGGAATCGGAAAATAAAAAGAATCCGGAAAATAAAAAGATATGTTTCCGATGTGGCAAAATTGGGAGCGTTAGGATTTTGCAATCTCCGATTTTCCTTGTTACATACGTGTTAAGGAACATCAAATAACAAAGGTTGGAAATTTGGATTCCGATAACCATATATATATTTTTAACATATTTTATTTTAGCATGGATACATAATGGGGTTGCGTACAAGTTATGTGAACTTAGAGACTCTCCCTAAGGAATTATTAATTGGCAACAAAAATATAATATATACATGCGATGGGAGAGAGAAGAAGTAGAGTGAGAGAGTGAGAGAGAGAGAGAGAGAGAGTGAGAGAACGGGAGAGAGAGAGGGGAGGGAGAGAGAGAGAGAGAGAGAGAGAGAGGGAGTGAGTGAGGGAGGGAGGGAGGGAGGGAGGGAGGGATGGAGGGAGGGAGGGAGGGGTGGGAGGGAGGGAGGGCGGGAGGGAGGGAGGGAGGGAGGGAGAGAGCGAGAGGGGGAGGGAGGGAGGGAAGGAGGGAGAGAGACAGAGAGAGAGAGAGAGAGAGAGAGAGAGAGAGAGAGAGAGAGCGAGAGATAGAGAGAGAGAGAGAGAGCGCGAGAGAGAGCGCGAAGAGAGATGCGCATTCACAGGCAGATGGATGTCATTTTACAATGGCTATGCGTTGCCTTGTGGCAAAGAGAAATACAGACACAAACATTCGACAACGATGATAATTGCTTGGTGGTCAACGGCTATATATGCATTATGATCATTGTTTAATGAAGCAAACATCTGTCTTTTCGTGCCATTTATTAGGCCCACATGGCGGTCAATATTGACTGGCTGGTCTACAATGACGTGAATAAAATGAACAATAATAAAAACTAATTTTGACAGCAAAGAAATAAATCGTCTATTAAAAACATCATCATTTTAAAATACTATTTCCCGAGATGGAAGGAGTTGTCAACAACTCCCCCCCCCCCACCCCCACCCCCACCCCCACCCACCCCCCATACAGGACAAAGTGGCAGACCTCAAAATCAGCCCCTATAAAACGATGCAGCCTTGTCGCCGAGTCTGCATTTATCTCGGCGAAATGAATTCCGCTCCCATTTAAAATGGTATCTAGCGCAATATGTGGCTCAACTTATTGGATATAGTCCAAACAAATCTTGTCGTTCATCTGTCCATTTTGGATGTTCCATGAAAAGGTGAGGAGATGTCTCAGGCATGTGACAATAGGAACAATTTGGCTGGTCAATTAGAAGGTATCTATATATTTATATATAAATCAGCATAATTGGCTGCATTTATTTCTCATTTTACACAGAATAATGTTTTCTTTTCTATTGGCACGTGAATACTATGTTGAGATGTTCTGTGAGGAGATGTTATAAGAGTTGTCAAGTCTTCTCTTGAAAATAACAACGGGAGAGGCTGTTTTTATTTCGTCATCCAGGTTATTCCACTGTTGAATAGTATTAGGCATGAATGAAACTTTTAATTTTTTAAGACGGTGTCTTGGCAAGATGAAATTAATTTTCAGCATGTCTGAGATTATACTCTGATACACCCACCCACCCACCCCTACACTCACAACCACACTTTCGAGGACAATATCCGTTATAAAATCCGGGCGGTCGCCCCGGGCGAGTTTGTAAAAGGTTATTAGATCTTTCTCTTTGCGACGCTCGCATAACTGTCTCGCTGATACAAGCCTCCGGACAATAATTTCAATGATCAAAACTCCTAACTTACTGAATGTTTTTAAAAACAATTTGACTGAAAGTTGTTGGTGGCTTGGCCACCAACAACTTTCAGTCAAATTGTTTTTAAAATACGTTGCAGGTCCAGAGATATAACCATTTGAATATGTCGCCTGCAAGAACTCGTCAGCCAAACAGTTAAAGACGCCAATTTTTTAAGAGAGCGTTGGCAAATGCGTATATCTTTGCAGGCATGTTATTCTTATTGCATCCTTTGGAATAATTTACACATAAATATAGTTTTTCATGAATAGAATCTCAACTCGCTCCACGTAATAGAAAATATATCAACCGCACATAGTAAATGCCATCTTTCAACTTCCACCTAAACCTGCCTTTAGCATGATTATGACGAGTTTACATTTAACCTCATGCGAGATCAATTTCATTATACTCAGTAGCTGTTTTTTGCAACAATTAGTTATTTACTACTTAGTTTGTTAAAATTATGGAGAATTGTTTTGAAGGTCGACATGCCCTTCGTTTCACTATCGATCGCAGACGGCACCCTCCCCTCCTCCAACACGCTTCCTAGTTTACTCGCGATGGAGGGAAATAGATCTACGGATTAGCGGCCTGTGATTGGTGCTTTCTGAATGGCAGAGTCGAGAGATCAAGGGATCAGACGTTATTAAGTACCATTATTTATTTGGTTCCAATCATTTGTAGAGGACCGAGCCATTAATATAATGAAGATAGTCATTGGATGCAGTTATAAGAGGGAATTGGTAATATTTGATCGTAAACAATCTGGTTAACGCGATATTATACTGGCATTGCCCGGCGTCAACCTCTCTTGTGTCAACAGCGCCTCAAAGCGCTCATAATACTACTTGATATATCAATTAAACCTTTTGATGGTCAATATTTTTCAAGATATTTTAATTTTGGCTGACTATTTTTGTAAATTAACTAATGAATTTTTTTCAGCGGCTTGACCTTTAAAAGGGGGTAATGGTAAAGAGAATTAAAGTTTTTACTTAGCCAGTGAGAAGAGTATTTTTGAAAATTTACCACTAGAATGACTGGCTCGGTTACCGGGCCAGTCATTCTAGTGGTAAATAATCAAAAATACTCTTCAATAGCCATGTCTGAAGACCACCGCAAAGTTGTTTTTGGTGAGTTTGGCCATTACAGGGATACGCTGACACAAGAGAGGTTAGATGACTCTTTCAAGAAGACTGTGATTGGGCCCAAATGGGTCTATTTCGTTGTTTAGCTGCTATCTATATCCTAAACCAAAAAGTCACCCCCCCCCCCTCCCCGCTTCACCCGTGTTTGGATCCCAGAACTTCCTGACTATCAATTTCCAGAAAACTATATAGGCAGGCTGTTGAATATTTTGAAGCTAATTTGACTGGGTGCTTGCTGCCTACAGCAGCAGCAACGCCCAGTCAAATTAGTTTCAAAATATTCAACAGCATGTTTATTAAATCGTTAAGGCATACAATTCGTACACCAACGCCTATCCCGTCATCAATTAAACGTTCGTGATGAACTTAACCACGCCGTTCATGATAGTATTGATTATGACGTCATACTCAACGTCACGTAGTTGATTATGACTTCATATGATGGAGGGGTAAAATGGAAAAGGCGATTCCTTGTATTGCTGCAACCAAGTTCATGCATCAGCAACGGGCAACATTGACTTTCCAAAATGGACGTATAAGCCATACCTCCACTACCTTTAACTTGCCATATCAAACTGGGCTTCCTCCATACAACAATCGTCCTCTGGTATCCTTTGAAAATATCGCCGAAAATGTTGTTCACTGACAAGCAATGTCAACATCACCTTTCGTTTGACATATCATTTTAGAGTTCCGTCACAACAGTGGACCGTTCCAGCTTCAGCTATGCCCCGCCCATCTCTATCTAAGCTCCACCCACACCTCGCTCGTGTTGGGATCGATCCATTTCTGAACTCCCTGGCTATGAATTTCCAGAAAACTATGCCGGTAAGCTGCTGAATATTTTAAAACTAATTCGATGGGGTGCGCACGGCGCCCAGTCAAATTAGTTTCAAAATATTCAACAGCATGTTTATTAAATAGCAAAGACATACAATTTGCACAGCGTGTCGGACTATTAAGCGTTAAAAACGGACTATTTCGAACCATTCATGACGTCTTGATTATGACGTCAGCATACACGTCGCTTATTTGAGTATGACGTCATATGATGGATGAGTGAAACGGAAAGGTGAATTGGATTGATTTGCCGTTTCTATGTCTTCCTATCAATCAGCTTATATTGCATCGCTCTAGTGCAATTGGTGTCTGGAATCAATCGCCGATCACACTTCTTGCGCTAGATTAAAGACGTCGCTACATTCCCATAATGATGCAATACAAAATACGTAATGGCTCTTACAGGTTATTTTTAGCAGTCAAGTCAATTTTAACAATTTGGTCTCGAGAGGACAGATTCAAATAAGGGAAAATTTAAAACGTTCAGCAAATTCAATAAAATCTAAGAAATGTTAAGCTTCCCATTTCAGAATTCAGTTGAGTTGATGCTGCTGCTGCTGCCTTGGGCGTTCAGGCAGACTAATTCCAATACGGTTGGTAACGTACTTATCCTTTCGCTTTCGGATTTTGGATTTTCCTTTATGGCAAGCGTCACAGAGGTAGTTGACTCGAATGCCGTCGTTGCTGAACAACTTTATTTCTATCCCTGCCAAAACATTTTAACGTGTGTTGGAATCGATTTGAAATATTGAAACCTCACTTCCCAGAATCTAATCATCAAGATAAATACACTCATATAATGTTGAACAATTTATTAACTAATTTGACTTGGGCATATGACAGCAAAATTTCCCTTTCAAATTAGTTTCAAAATATTCTAACAAAATGTTTAGCAACCCCTCTTGCTTCAAGGTAAACAGTTAATGGCGAAGGCACTCACGGACGCACGCGCGCCCCCACGAAAACACGCGCTCGCGCGCGACGCACGGAAACGCATACACACGCGTACACGCCATAGCTCTAAATGCATCATTTTTATTTCTAATAAATGGCTTTCATAAGTGTTCATCTTCTTATAGCAGCAGCTGTCGGATATTAAGACCCAGCATTGCCCTCATTAGTATCGACATTAATGGCTTGGGAAAACGGGTTTATGAATTATACCAGTGTGTGGCAGACACGAATTGCTCTCGCATTAAGTGGTGCATTCGTCGATATATGGATTACTATTACAAACTGATTCATTGAAATCTCAAGTCGCAATGGACCTTCCCAGTTTATCCATCCAGCATATGACGTCATAATCAACTATATGACATGTAGGATGACGTCATAATCAATGACATCATGAATGACGTGGATATGTTCGCCTCGAACGCGTAATTGGCGACGGAATAAGCGTTGTTGTACGAAGTGTATGTATTTACTATTTAATAAACATGGCAGCAACACCATCTAGTCAAATTAGTTTCAAAATATTCAACAGCTTACCTGTATAGTTTTCTGGAAATTGATCGTCAGAGAGTTCAGGGATCGATCGATCCCAACACGAGCGGGGTATGGGTGAAGCTTAACTCGATATGGGTGCGGCATAACTAACACTGGATTCCTCCATTGCTCTCGCAATAAGTGGTGCATTAGTCGATATATGGATTACTGTTACACACAGCGATTCATTGAAATCACAAGTTGCAATTTATTCGCGATTGTAATGACGTTAAGGAGATCATCTCTTGGATAGTGAATAACGAAAGTAAACTCTGAATTTGTAACTCCGCACAGAAGCAAGCTGTTAGTACTAACAGGTATAACCACGCCAGTAGATGATGCACATGCATAGACGCCGGAAGCAGGGGTGTAAGCAGGGAAGGGGGGGGGGGGGCCATGACCTCCCCAATCAGGCCCTTGAGGGGTATGTCTATGCTCATATCTCCCTCAATCTTTAGTCTTTCTCTATAACAGCGCCAGTCATTGTAGTTGTAAATCCTCAAAAATAGTCTTCTCAGGGTTTACAAAATGACATCTGCATGTGCTTTCGTTCATATTCACTTCCAGAAATACAGAAGAAACCATCTGAGAGCATCCAGATTTCAAAATATTGTGGGGGAGGACCCCCGAGCCCCTACATTCGCGGGAATGTGATATTGCCCCCCCCCCCCCCCCCCCCCGGCAATTCCGCTCCCACGCCCAATGTGTCCGCTTCGACCAGAATTTCATTCCAGCTATACTATGCACATGCCTTCTATTAACTATTACTTTCTCCTCAATGACTCTGTGAGTCATTCTGTTCTCTAAATTTCCAAAGATGCGAGTGTCACGCCCGGTAAGCAGCCATCTTTCCTTGTAAAATGGGAGGGATACGTTTGACGCTTTGCTCCCCCTTAATCCCTTCATGCCGAAGATGGCCAAAACTGACCTCAGGAGTGGTCTTGAGGAGTGCCCATTTATAAGCCAAGAGAAGTCCAGGTTTTGGAAATTTAACACTGGAATGGCTGGCTCGGTAACAGAGCTAGTCAGTCCAGTGGTAAATCTTCAAAAAATGTATTGTCTTGATCTAAAACTGGACATTTGATAATAAAATATTTTGATTTTTTTTAAACCAAATTTAGCCATTATTAGAAATATGGAGCTTTAGTGATGTCAATAGAGGGATGAAATCTGTTACTCACGTATCAAAATAACGTACCTCAATCACGAAAATCGAAAGGTTCGTCGCGAACGTGTAGGAATTATATGTATTTGATGGATTTGAAATTCTAAACACATTCTGTTGAATATTCTGAAACTAATTTGACTTCCAGATGGTGTGACTCTAGGCAACATTAGCAGCCTTCAGTCGAATTAGTTTCAAAATAGTCAACAACTTACCTCTATAATGAACCTATCTAGTTTATCCATAATCAACTGAGTGACGTGTAGGATCATGTCATAATCGATGGCGTTATGAATAACGTAGATAGGTGCGTCACGAGCGCATAATTGGTGACGGACTAAGCGTTGTTGTACGAATTGTATGGCTTTACTATTTAATAAACATTCTGTTGATTATTTTGAAACTAATTGACTGGGCGCTAGAGAGTTCAGGGATCGATCGATCCGAACATGGGCGAAGTGTGGTTGGATCTTAACTCGAGATGGACAGGGAATCGCTAAAACTGGAACCGTCCATTGCCATGCGATTTAGATTCTGGGATTTCAGAATCCCTAACATATGACGTATTTGATTATGATGTGGTATACTTGAGCGGCCTCACATTTCCCTATATTGAGGTCCAATGCTCGTGTCCATAACAGTTTGTGTATGCTCCTATGGATGGCTCCGTTGCCACACATCTGGTTATATTCTAATGATGGTAATGACTTTCAGATTATAATAGTTTGTTGATCGGAATGCACACGGGATATCGCACTCGTATCGGTATGCTTGGAAACTATATCGTTTGAAGTAGTAGATTGTGGTAATTTCTTTCCATATGTATCTAAAATAAAGATTCTATTTATAAAATCTTCGCTGACCATCATTTCATTTAGAACTTTCAGAATGTAGCTTATATCGTGTACGTCTTTTGCACTGATAAGTTATATTTATCCTGGCAAGTCGTTGCTGATACCACATGATATTACTGGCAATGACAGACGTATCTTCCACTGATTCCAGATTTAATCCCTCGTGTGTCAACAGCCTCAAAGCTCAATTAAACATTCTGATGGTCAATATTTTTCAAGCTATTTTAATTTTAGAAGACTATTTTTTGTAAGTTCACCACTGAATTTTTTTTCCGCCAGCTTGACCATTAAATGGGTAATGGTAAAGGAAATTAAAGTTTTTACCCAGCCGGTATCTATCTGCAGGCCGAGAGAAGAGTATTTTTGAAAATTTACCACTAGAATGACTGGCTCGGTTACCGAATTAGTCATTCCAGTGGGAAACATTAAAAAATATTTGTCTCTAGCCCTTTCAAATAACCATGTCTGAAGGTCACTGCAAAATAGTTTTTTTGGCGACTTTGACCATTAAACGGCTAAGTTTACACAAGAGTTGTTAACTAACACGGCGATAATTCGTCGGATCGAACTTGTTAGCATAGGATTATGTCCTTTAAGGAGGGAACCGGTCTGCTATTCAAGTAACTTACGCCATAATCAATTACGTCACCCATTAGCTGACGTCACAATCAAAATGACCTATAACCCTGTTACGAAAATCGAACACTCTGTAACGAAACTGTATGAATTGTATGTCTTTGATGAATTTACAATTCATTAATATTCTTTCCCCAATAAATGTAGTTTCAACATATTTAACAGCTTACGTATATAGTTACCTTGAAATTTAGATTCTGGGAAATCAGGTTTCCAAGTTACAAATACAGTCGAACACGCAGAAAATGTCGGCGCAGCTTACGTAGAGCTGGATCCTACAGTCCGTGCATTCTAGATGAATTTAAAACTACATCAGTAAGTGAGTATAACGGCCGTTTAGGCGTGACCAATTTAATGCTTTGTTTTACGCAATTTTCCACCCAAAACACACGATCTGAGATGGGGAAAAATAAAAATAATGCACAATTTGAAGCTCTGACGTTTTAAAGTATTACAGTATTAATCATTTTTATCATGACAATTGTCAAGATTGATAATAAAAAAAATCCAAACGTCTTCCCTGTGAGTGTCCCTGTGAGTGTCCCTGTGAGTGTCACTGTGAGTGTCCCTGTAAGTGTCCATTTGCTGGCTAAGAGAAGACTATTTTTGGAAAGTTACCACTGGAATGGCTGGCTCGTTAACGAGCCAGCCATTCCAGTGATAACTTTCCAAAAATAGTCCTCTCTTAGCCAACAAATGAACTGTTGCCATGGTCATTGTAAAGCAACGTTGGTCGGCTTGATCATTAAATAGTTAACAAAGCTACAGGAAAGGTAAAGTTTCCATTCTGAGGAATTCCGAGTGATAAGGATTTGGCTGCAATATTATTCCTAGATGGAAAGAATGTTGAAAACAATGTCTTAAAATTCCAGAACTATTTCTTTTTAGATGTGGAAAAGTTAGGATGGTTTGTCAAGCAAAAGATAAATCATATTGCCTTTGCAATGCGTATCATTTATTCAGGTGATGGTGTAATAATGAACGACTAAGCCGATATTTATTCTGACGTGCTTTGGAATGCAAATCGATATGATGTATAAAGTGAACGCTTTACGGATACATCGACATTTAGTGTGATTGAACACATTTTTTATTTCATGTTTGTATTCAGACGCGCATCGTAATTCTGGTATATTTGTGTTTGAATGCTTGAATCTTATTCCGCTCAAATACATGCATGCCATCATTGAGCGCGCATTCCTGTTTACTGGCTATGGCCGTCACCTGATATACTCTTGCCCCATTAAGTGGTATAGCCATTGACATACAGCTAGACAAGAAAAAAATGGTTTTATCATACAAGGTGATGGCAGAAATAATGTATTTTCATGTTCCATGATGACAATAAGACATATTCAATCAGACAAAGCTTCCAATTCCCAGTTAGTTCATTGAAAAATGATTGGCACAATATGGCCTCCTATTCAATAACGTATCTCCTACAAGGTGTGTCACATTGCTTCGGCATTTGGCCCGTATTTGAATATTTTTTTTTTTATAGATATAGTAAATGGAATGCTACCACTGTGATAATGGAATCTATGTCCGTCTTGGACGGAACCATGACTGTGAAATGTGAAACGGAAATATATTTTAGGGAACAGTTGTGTATTATAGCCTGCAGGTTGTCGAACTGTTTGCTGAAATATATCTATAGAGCTGGCGCTGTTGTGAGACAAACATGAACATATCCCATTGTATATTGGCCACTGATGTATTTGGTCAACAGGTGTAACGATGGACCTTTCCGTTGTTAGCTATGTCCCGCCCATCTCTAACTAAGCTCCACTCACACCTCGCTCGTGTTGGGATCGATCGATCTCTGAACTCCCTGACTATCAATTTCCAAAAAAATATACAGGTAAACTGTTGGATATTTTGAAACTAATATGACTAGGTGCTGTTGCTATTTAGAGCTAAAGACGGGCCTAATATAATCATTTAGGACGTAGTGATTATGACGTCATCCTACACGTCGCTTAGCTGAGTATGACGTCATATGATATCAGATTGATAGATGGATACTCAGGAAAAGTTAATTACACATTGGTCATGCGCTGTAGACAAATTAGATAAATAAGCAATTTACCCTATTCGTCATAACTCTTATTGACTTTCGTTCTAACTGGCGTGTTACAGAGTATTCGGTAACGGCACTCACAAAATCGAACATTGATATTTTCATGGATTCCGTTAAGTACACAATCTATAATCATATCCGCTTGGCAAATACCATCCAAGAAGTGCAAACATCGATGTAGATGAATAGCTTCGTAAAACTATTTGACCTTCAGTTTTGCTAACGTGCAGGGCGGCTTTATTCAGTTCCCCTACCGATTAGTGTATATATTCGCTTTGTTTACTTTGAACACAACTGTTGTAAGCTGTTGTTATTTGTGACATTTTACAGCAAGATTGTGGCGAGATTACCTTTCCAGTTTCGAGTGATGGTATTCTTTTCAAAATATGATTTGATTCATGGTACATGGGGTGGTACATTGAATGAAATATTGTCCCAAATGCTCCAATCAGCCCACTAAAACAGTGGCCATTTAAATATCGCCAGTACATTCATATAATAACTAAGCAACAAAATGTTTAAAATCGTAGTCTTCGATTCAATGGGTGAATCCGATCTGTCACTCAACTACATGCCGTCATAACCAATTACGTCACATGTTGGCTGACGTTACAATCTTAATTGACAGAGAATACTCCGTCATTAAGCTAGAATAATCCGCCAAGTGTACGAAGTGTATGTCATTGATGGAGTTACTATCTAATAAACATAGGCAGCGACAGCAGCCAATCAAATTAGTTCGAAAATATCAAACAACTTATCTGTATAGTAACCTTGAAATCGGGATTCTGAGAATTCAGGCATCAAAGTATAGAAATCGCCCCCAACACGCGAAAATCGTGGGCCGAGCTTAGCTAGAAACGGACGTGGCATGCCTAGAAATTGATCTCTCCGTTGCTCTATAAATCTCCCGTATTTTATGATATTCGTATATCAATATCACCGCCACAGCCATGGGGTGAGCATACAAATATATTTTCTAAACCCAATGACCCCAAACTCTAATTATTTTGTATGTACGTTTGATCCGGTTGCGCACTGTCTAAGTCTAACGCCAAATGGCCATTTATCTCCCTCCAAAACAGCATGTGTAATACCGCTGACATTGCTAATCTCAGAGAGGGGTTGATGGATGTGGCACTGGGGGATAGTGCACCGTTTTACTGCTGAATCTCTGGGCGTCCTATATCAGTAACAGATATTTTCTTTGGTATGATAGTTAACGTACATTTTTTTTAAATGTTCTGTTGATAATTGTTGCTACCGTAGATATCAATCACCCTTAACCCTTTAAAAATCAAAATATTTGCTTATTGAATGCCCATTTGCAGGCCAAGAGAAGACTATTTTTGAAAATTTAGCACTGGAATTACTGTGGTAAATTTTCAAAAATAGTATTTTCTTGACCTGCAAATGGGCATTCCTTAAGACCCCTGCATAGGCCGGTTTTTGGCCGTATTCGTCAAGAAAGGGTTAAATACGTTCCCACAAAGGGCATATCCCCTTCCTATATTAATCATTCAATGTATAAAGTTTATCTAACTATTTGCATGTTCAATTTCGATTTGCAGGTCAAGAGAATACTATCCTTTGAGAATTTAACACTTGAACGACTGGCTCGAATATCCCAGCGGGAACAATTTCAAAAATAGTGTTCTCTTGACCTGAAAATAGACATTCCTCATGATGACTTCAGAGGCCATTCTTTTTTCGGCTCCGTCATGAATCGGTTAATTATGCCTGGTAAAATCGCGACATTCTTCCATGATCACAACACGTTACTGGATGCGTATGTGATGCGGTGTACTAGCTGACCTCTGGAATGAAAATAAATCAAGTTTCTTGTTTCATGTCTGATGCGTTGTCAGTTGAGCAAACGTATGGGGTTTTGTTCCATTTAGAGGACTTGCATCTTTTGGGAGCGAAGCAGAATAACACCATCTTTTACAATACCGTTATTCAAACCTGAACAGCCCACTGCTTTTATCCTACCAAATCAAATAACGGCTTACACAATCCGGGAATTTATTGATACATGGGAGTAGCTATTTACTCTCGGTGAAGTAAACTGATAGATCCGATCGATCGCTCAAACATACGGCATCATAATCAATTACGTGACATGTAGGCTAACATTACAATCACAATAGGTAATGAATGATGTACCTCAGTCCTTCATGAACATCGAATAGACCGCTAAATGTACGAATTGTATGTCTTTACTGTATAGTAGACATTATGTTGAATATTTTGAAACTAATTTGATTAGGCGCTGTTGCTGCTATAGGCAATCATAGAGGTAACATTTTCAATACTTTGAAACTAATTTGACTAGTTGCTGTTGCTGCCATAGGAAACAACAGCAACTTGTCAAATTGGTTTCAAAATATTCAATACGTTACCTCTATTGTTCCCCTGAGATTGGGATTCTGGTAATTCAGGATTCAAAGTGTATACATCGATCCCAAGACGCACGAAGCGTGGATGGAGCTTGGTAGGAAATGGGCGGCGCATAGCTAGATATGGGCGGGGATTACCTAGAAATTGGCTGGCTATAGCCAGAAATGGCCGGGCATAGCGAGAAATAGGTGGGGCATAGCTAGAAATAGATCTCCGACTAGACAACGGCTGAGTCAACAACGTAACAATGAATATATTTAGCAATAGAACCTTATCAGTACTTCGTATTCGATAGAAAATGTCACGCCTGTGTATTATTATCTTACTACGTCGAATTTGTTTCAGAATATTCAACATCTTACCTTTAGTGTTGTCTTGAAATTGTGAAACTGAGATTCTAACGTCCAAAATGTTAAAAAGGATATGGTGATTAGTACTTTAAATATATCTTTATTTCAAATGACCATTTGTTTATTCTGTGAAGCATCAAAACCCATATCTATACTCTCCACGTATTCCACTATGGAATAGGGACGTGATATTCCTGGAGGAAGGGACACATAGCAGTGGTAGCAGTGGTAAAAGAATGGAAAAGAAACGTTATTAGATACTCATTTAGCATCAGGTTTAGGGAGGAGTAATGGGAGCACTACTCCACCAATATATGTATGTCTGTCCAGTGGCGTCGGAAGGTCTTTAAAATGAGGGGGTGGGGTGCTGATCCTAGATCGGGGATCTGTGGCTCCTCCCGCATAAAAATTGACAAATTAGATGACCTGAGAAGCTATTTCCTGCGTTCTGAGTAATGATGAAGCACTTACATTCCGCTTTCACTCTATAGAGTTTTTATATTTCACTTTGGACAGGTGGGAGCTGCAGATGGATAGACCCACGTAAGTCAGATTGGTGCAGTGCAATTCAAATTTTAAAGGGTTACTTTAAGTAATATGAGGGGCCGGGATCCCCAAGAAAATTGTGAAAATTAGATGCTCTGAGAGAAGTTTCCTGCGTTCTGATGAATAAAGAAGCACCTATATTGTTACAGTACAAGACCATTTTAATGACGGGGCTCTGCCCCCACACTCATAAAAACGGTGGAGCTGCAGCCCCACAGCCTCCCTCTTCCGCCGCCCCGCTGTCTGTTGGATTTCTGTAGAGCAGCGCGTGTTTTCAGTAAGTGTAGAACTGACAATCTGCCCATAGTGAACGCTTGCTTTGGTGCCTTAGCATGGAGGTTGGTTGTTGTCCCAAACAGCCATTCTTATAGCAAAAAGGTTTATAAACTAGCCATCCGCGCTCAGTAACCATTTTAAAGTGCATCATATTACACGTTCCATAGTAAACGCGTTTTACTGTAATTAGGTATTACACCGTGTAGACAAACCTAATCCTAAGGTAAAGTCTGGAATAATATCACTGTCGGGCTCTTTTCTTTAGATCATGTATTTATCCCTGTGTCAATGTGTCTACTTCTTCCGAGCGGCGGTGGGTGCGTTGAACTGATATCAATTGCATGGATAATTGGATTCGTTTGATGGAAAGTGCCGTTTTTCATCTATCCCTCCAGAATTTTTACTCCAGGTTGCTTCGCAGAACTTTCTAATTATTCTATCGAAACATATCTTGGCGAATAAAAAATCTGTGCCTTTAGCATAGTGGCCAGCGTACATAGAACCTCGTTTTGATGTATAGTGATCACGCGGATATCTGGATCTTTTTAACACGCAGCTCTATTGCAATAGCACAGGCACGTGTAGTTAAATGTCGGTTCGATCAAATGTGGCCTGTTTTACATATACATGTCTGAACTACAATTGAAATCAATAATGAAGTAAACGAGGTGTAGCTATGCCAGGCCCGTGTCTAGCTAAGCTCCACTAATGCTTTGCCCTTGTTGGGATCGATCGATATCTGCACTCCCTCAATTTCAAGTTCGTATGGCAGTAACAGCGCCCAGTCAGATTAGATTCAAAATATTCAACAGCATGTAAAGGTGCGCATATTCACACGAAAATGCTTGAAAATAAAATTGTTCAGACGTATACTTTTAAACTCTTAAATTGTGTATCTAAATCTAATGAAACGAAATAAATCCTAACATATGATGACTTCCTTATGGTATAAGTTATTATAATTATGACAATAATTGTGAAATTGAATTAGACACTAATGCAATTTTTCAAGTAAAAGATTATGTTACCTTCTATGAAATGAAACCACCATATGTTAATATTCATTTCGTTTCATTACATTGAGATACACAATTCACATTTCCGGAGTAGCCATCGATGATTTGACGCCATAAGACGTTATAATCAGCTAAGCGGCATGCAGGATGACGTCATACTTATACTCATTACGTCATAAATGCTTCTATTAGGCTCGTATTTAACTCTTAATAATCCGGCACGTTGTAAGAATTGTATGTCTCTACTATTTAATAAACATTCTCTGTTGAATATTTTAAAACTAATTTGGCAGGGCGCTGTTGCTGCCATTGGCGGCAGCAGCACCCAGTCAAATTAGTTTCGAATTATTCAACAGCTTACCTGTATATTTTTCTGGAAATTGATAGTCAGGGAGTTCAGAGATCGATCGATCCCAACACGAACTAGGTGTTGGTGGAGCTTAGCTAGTGATGGGCGGGGCAGGCATACAATTCGTACAACCTGACGCACTATTAAGTGTTTAAGACGGACTAAATCGAGTCATTCATGACATAATTGATTAGCACGTCAATCTACACGTCTCATCAAAATCAATTTCCAGATAACTATACATGTCAGGTTTTAAATATTCTGAAACCAATTTGATTGTGATATACTGCTGCCTATGGCAACAACAGATCCCATTCAAATTCGTGTCAATATACTAAAAATAATGTGTATTAATTTGTAAATCCATCAAATACATTCAAATCAGACACTTTCGTGAAGGTTAATTCCCGTTTCGCGAAGGGCATACGTCATGTTGATAAGTGTTTATTTGATTATGATGCCTTATGGCTAAGTGACAGGTCAGCTCCCTCCATTGATGGAAATTGATGCTCAATACGCCAAAGAATTAGTCACTTATCTAAAATGAGATGGTTGACATCTAGACCAGGGGCTCGTTTAATGCGTGTCTCGTTACAAAGAAATGTATCTGATTCCAGAGCGCTGGGCAATGGCAATATTCGTAGAACTAATGAATGATTCTAAATACACTACGTGATACAGGAGATGAATGTAATGCAGTGTTCTATGACTTGTTAAAGGATACCTAACACCATCTCATGGTATCTATATAGATGATATAATAGGCCACTCATAAGCAATGCATTGAATTTTAGGCTTTTTATCATTCCGGCTTTAGTAACTAAATGTCGGTATAATTCTACAGCTTATAATTGCTGGCATGATTTACCCTTTAGCCAATAAGAAACAACTTAGCGTGTCTGCCTCAGTACATACGCACAGTCATAGAGGTGCCATCTATAGCTTGTCAATGTAGTATAAAAGAAACCATACAGGTAAGCTGTTGAATATTTTGAAACCAATTTGACTGGACGTTGTTGCTGCCTTAGGCAGCAACAACTTCCACTCAAATTAGTTTCAACATATTCAACAAGATGATTATTACATAATAAAGAATGTAATTCATTGGCATTTACATGACATCACACACTACCGCTTGAGGAGACAAAACGGTGGCGATCACTGTTCAACACTTACTCGATATTACAAATCAGATAACTGTGATACAGATAAGGGAATGTGACAGCATATGAAATGCTATGGAATCTATAAACCATAATCTATCGGTGCAATAAAACATTGGAGATGAGATTAGCATCCCTTTAACGCCATATAATAGTATTGATAACGAAGGCCTCCGTGGTATTAAGGGCGAGTTAATTGATCATTCCCGCAGTTCGAATTAATATCGTCTGTTATGTGTATTCAAATATGGGTCTTAAAATAGGCATTCAGCGTATGGATAAATATCGATGTTCCTCATATATATACTATTCAAACGATGCAGGCAGATATATTGATTAATTAGACCATTCTGAACACATTTTGTCAATCACGATTTCACACATGTCTTAAACTGGGCCTCTACAGATATACGTATACCTTTCCACTTTATCCATCCATCATACGACGTAACTAAGTGACGTGTAGGATGGCAGTATAAACACTATGTCATGAATGACTCGATTTAGTCCGTCTTAAACGCTTAATAGTCCGAAAATTTCTACGAATTGTACGTCTTTGCTATTTAATAAACATGCTTTTGATGTGATGTAAGCGCATTGGATCTAAATCTAGCACTATGTTTGACCTTAAGAAAGTCCTTACAACCAAATTAGAAAGGGATAGAGTGGTATGGAAGGAGGGGTGGAGAGGGAGGGAGAGAAGGGGATAGAGGGCGATAGGGAGGCAGGGAGAGAGGGAGGGAGGGAGCGAGCGAGAGAGAGAGAGAGAGAGAGAGAGAGAGAGAAAGAGAGAGATAGATAGATAGAGAGGGCGAGGGGTGGTTAGGGAGGGAGGAGAGAGAGTATAAACAGGAAAAAAGGATTCAAAGGTAGTAACTTTTAAAATTTACTTAGTTTATTTTAACAAGTTTTCGGAGGAGAAGGCTGTAGAGCAGTAACGACATTTATATAGACCATTTCAAATGTTACCGTTGATTGCTCCTACCTATATTGGCGCATTGGGCTTGTCATACCTAGGCTGTAGAAATGGGGTGGAAGTGTATGCTCCACAAATTTCTTAGTAAATTAAAGAGATACAATTTTAGGTGAACATGTACTAATTTAACAACCAATTAATGGTCCATATTTACCTCGGAAATGCCAGAGAGGCCATCTGAAAACATCGGGTGTGTTGTTATGGGCCCAGAATGACATCATCGTGGCACAGTTTCTCTCAAGGGTCCTGTGTAGTCGTCGCCATTTCCTCCTGCAGCAATGGACCTTTCCAATTTTAGCTATGCGCTGCCCATCCCTAGCTAAGCTCCACCCATACGTCGCTCGTGTTGGATCGATTGATCCTTGAACTCCCTAACAATCAGTTTCCTTAAAACTATACATGTAAGCTGTTGAATATGTTGAAACTAATTTGACTGGGTGTTGAACATTTTGAAACTAATTTGACTGGAAGCTCTGGTTTCAAAATATTCAACAGCATGTTTATTAATAGTACAGCCATACAATGTGTACCACTTGTTGAACTATTACGCCTTTAAGACAGACTAAATCTAGTTGTTCATGTTGTAATTGATTCTGACGTCATCCTACACATCATGTAGTTGATTATGATGTCATATGATGAATGGATAAACTGGAAAGATCAATGCAGCGTGTTGTTATGAGGGTGAAGATACAATGCGTTCGGGATGTATTATGTATCATGTTGGATAGTTTGAGCCTAAATTAACAGGAAGCTGCTGCCTTCACGCAACCCCTCTTGTGTCACCAGCACCTAAAAGCGCTCAAAATACTAAGCATATCAATTAACTCAAGATTTAAAAATAAATTTACAAAAATAGATTTATGTTATTCTGCAATGAAATACATTTCTGCCTGCTGTATTGGCAGAATTAAACATTAAAACGTTTATTGCTACGGAAATCAAAGTGTTTGCTCCGCTAGTGTCCATTTACAGGCCAAGAGATTGAATAATTTTGAAATTTTACAACTGAAATGACTTTTCAGTCATTTCAGTCTCTAGTGATCTCAGTCCAGGGTCAGTATTTTAATCACTTTTTTAATAGTAGACACTGCAGACATAAGGAATCAACTAATTAGATAATTACATGCACGTATATTACTAATCACAATCACCGCCCATCTCAATCTAAGCTCCACCCACACCACTTCCGTGTTGGGATAGATCGAACTCCCTTACAATCAATCTTCAGATCGATTTCCAGAAAACTATACAGGTAAGCTGTTGAATATTTTGAAACTAATTTGACTGGTTGCGTTCAGTCAAATTAGTTTCAAAACATTCAACAGCACGTTTCTTAAACAACAAACACATACAATTCGTACACCGTGTCGGACTAGTAAGCGTCAAAGACGGGCTTAATCGAGTGATTCATGACGTCATATGATGGAGTCAGGAAATGGATTCATGAATTAAGCCATTCGTAACTTGTCACGACTGAATCAACTTTAGCAGGAATATTTTGTTTATAAAGCCTTGTCAATATTCCTCTTGTGGGCTGAAGGAGCACATTTATATGCGAAAGCTCGTCAAAATAAATAAAAGGTAGTTGTACAGGGTACTCCGCGCTCAAAATACAACTTCTATCAATTAACCCTTTCATTTGTAAAGACTTTTAAAGAAAATTCACATATTTGCTCAGTGAATGAGCATTTGTTTACCAAGAAAACAGATTTTTGTCACTTTACCGCTGGAATTTAGGAACCTGTTTTTACAGAGTTTGTCTTTTGACCGGCTTGGCGATTATAAGGTTACTCGTCTAGAAAATCAAAATGTTGATTTGTAGGCGAAGAGAAGACTATTTCTGAAAATTTACCACTGTAGTGACTGGCTCGGTAACGGAGCCATTCGAAATCCAGTGGTAAATCTTCTAAAATAGTCTTCTCTTGACCTGCAAACAGAGAGACCTCAAGACTACTGCAGAGGCGGTGTTACCATTATAACGACAAATTGCCACAAGAGTGGTTAAGTGTGGGAGTGTAATTATCTACACGTAGTCTAAGGTCTCATTGCTCAGACACACGTTAGAGAAGCGGGCATATTTTGATTGCTTGTTTCCTTCATTCAAATATCAAAATATTCCGATGTTAGTTGAAGAATAATATATGTAGTTAAAATAGTGTATACCATTATCCCTTTAACCCTCTAATTTGCTTTTCTTACTTCAATTTTCTCATACAATATGTCCATTTGCAGACCAATAGATGACTAGTTTTGAAACCTTATCTCTGGAATGGCTGGCTCGGTCATCGAGCCAGGCATTCCAGGGATACAGTTTCAAAACTAGTCATCTATTGGTCTGCAAATTGACATTTTGCAAGAACACCGCAGAAGCCGTGTTTGGCTGATATAAGTGTTAAAGGGTTAAGAGAAGGCTCTAATCAATGGCTGAGAAAAAACAGCCTTATTCCCAAATGTCTTTCACTTACCTGACTCCGTCAAAATTAACTTAAAATTAAATATGTTCCTGTGGTGGCCGATGCATTAGAGATATACAGGATAACCTTGTTAATTCCAATTCCATGAGTAATTCTCTCAATAACAAGTGATACATTAGAGAGGACATGAGTAATAGAGGAAGAATAATGATTGTTCTTATCGCTATTGTCTGAAATGATATATATTGCCTATCCGCTGGGATAGGCTAAGTGAATGTATTACAATGATAAATGGTGTACGCCATTTCCGTCGCCTGAAATCCATTTACGTTTCAGAAGAATACAAGCTTGCATGCGGACTATGGCTAGCTAATTGCTTCACGAAGTAAGTGGAATATCGAAACGGCTGCCAAAATCTATCAATCAATCAGTTAGTCAATCAATCAATCAATCAAGCAGGTACGCAAACAAGCAAGCAACCAAGCAACCAAGCAAACAATCAAGCAAGCGAGCAAGGAGCCAAGAAAGCAAGCAAGCAAATTAAGCAGGCACATATTAATTATATGTAAAGTACTCTCTGCCTAATAAATTTGCTTGATTGCTGCTGCTTGTTTGTTTGTTTGTTTGTTTGTTTGTTTGTTTGTTTGTTTGTTTGTTTGTTTGTTTGTTAAGTTTGTTGGTTGGTTGTTGGTTGCTCGATTGATTGATTGATTGATTGATTGATTGCTTGATCCATCGATCGATCGACCAACCGATCGACCAACCGACCGACCGACTGACCGACCGACCGAACGATTAATCGATTGATTGATTAGCACTCAATCTCGCCATACCTAGCAGACGGTAGACAGTAAAAGACAAAAGAAAATGTATCTATGTATAGTTCTATCGATACATAGAAATATGTTAGAACGAGAGAGAGAGAGGTCAGTTTGTGTATGCGTTTGAGGGAGAGGGATAACAGATAGTAGATTTAGGAAAGCTGGAAACAGAGCACTGAAGAGGGAGAGAGGGTGAGGGGGAGAGAAAGAGGGGAGAGGGAGATGGTGTGGGTGGGTGGTGGGGGAGATGGAGGGAGAGAGGGGAGACAAACGTGCATGTGGGATTATAGCATTAGGTATATTTGCTTCATTTAACCGTGAACAGATTTTCTACTTCATGTAGTTATGTCATCTTGTTAGGAATAGATAAGCTCCATAAACGCATAATGTTGGCATTGTCCTTGAGTAAGTCTTTGTATTGTTTCTTGGTCTCCATCATAAATAGATCCATCTCATGTTGTTTGTCGCAATGGACCTTTCCAGTTTTAGCTATGCCCCACCCGTCACTAGCTAAGCTCTACCCACACCTCGCTAGTGTTGGGAATCGGGATCGATAGATCTCTGAACTCCCTAACTATCAATTTCCAGAAAACTATACATATATGCTGTTAAATGCTGGTAAGTAATTTGACTGGGTGCTGTTGCTGCCTATGGCGTCAGCAGCGCCTATAGGCAGCAACCGCGCCCAGTCAAATTAGTTTCAAAATATTCAACAGAATATTTATTAAATAGTAAAGACATACGATTCATACAACAACTCATAGTCCGTCTTCAATTATGCGTTCGTGACGTGCTGATCTACGTCATTCATGCCGTCATAATGACGTCTTTGATTACTGTGTCATTCTACACGTCGCGCAGTTAATTATGACGTCATACGATGGATGGATAAGGTGAATATGTCTATTGTCATGGCATTCTTTATATATACAACACATTTGATTCCATACATAGAAATTCTTAAGAATTGTGAATTGACAATATTACTTTAGGATTGTGTTTGGTCATCTGACTAGATCAAAGAATGTGCCTAGCAATAATATGTTGGCATAGAACTAGTGTAGAGCACGCTTCGTGGAGGCTGATGAAAGGTTCAAAGGCAACTATAAAAATATATATATATAACTGAACCTCGCTTTTTCTTGTAATTGACCTTTCCAAGTTTTTCCATCCATCATATGACGTCATAATCAACAACGCGACGTGTAGGATGACGTCATAATCATGACGTAATGAGGGATTCGATATAGTCCGTCTTTAACGCCGAATCGTCCTACACCTTGTATGATTGTATGTCTTTACCATTTAATAAACATAGGCAGCAACAGCACCCAGTCAAATTAGTCTCAAAATAGTTAACAGGTAACGTGTATAGTTTCTGGAAATTGATAGTTACGGTTTTCGGGGATCGATCGACCTCAGCACGATCGATGTATGCGTCCTCAAAGAGGTGTGGACATTGGAAAAGTTATTGTATTCAAATATTTATAGGACATCACCTCTTCAGAATTAAATTTGTAAAATCAACGCATTCGCTTCGATAACATATTTAAAGTTTGACACAGAAAGAACTGGGCTCCTAACAAATCTTAGTGTAATTTACTTAAGAATGTGCCAAGCGTAAAACATGATCTTTGATCCAGTTCGTTTGTCAAACCGTATTGCGTAAGGATAGCGTCTGGAATAGATCTAATTAGATGGAAGTTTTCATTTTATCCCATGATAATAGTGTAACTCACCTGTCTATAGCATAAAGCGCACTGACTATTATAAAGTGGTCACCGAAGATATTCTATGCTGAATGCTCCGTCGCTATCGTACATATTTTTTGCGGTTTCATTACAGTGGTTCACTAAGATAGGTGGTCTTAACTATAGGACATGTCCAGGTTTCTGAATGGAGTGTTGAAATTGTTTCAAAAGCGGGAATCAATCACAGGATAGATCATTGTGTTTGAGCTTAGCTATTGATTCTCAGCGCACTATGGTCTGGGAGTGGAGCTTTTTCAAGTCCAAGGTGGCAGAATTGCAGTTTTCATCATTTGACTATATTAGCCGAACTAAAAAAATGCATTTTTATTTTGTAAATATTATATTAAAATCTTTTAATCTAATTTGACTCAGAGTTGTTAAATTCATTTCAATATATTTAACAGATTGCATGTATAATTACATTGAAATTATGATGCTGAGAATTCAGGGTTGAAAGGGGTACTACAAATCAGAACAGTTCCACTTCGAATTTCTTTAATTATATATTCAAAAGCATTTTTTTTAAATTGCAAATGATATTTCATGACACAATAATACCATTCTTACGTATTCCACTTAGGTTGACAATGGTAGTTTCTCCAGTCCTTTTCAGATTATGTCCCCCATCATATGACGTCATAATCACCTACGTGACGTGTAGACTGACGTCATACAAAATTAGAGCATGAATGACCCGATTTAGTCCGTCTTAAACGCGGAATAATCTGGCACGTTGTACGAATTGTTTATCTTTGTTATTCAATAAAGATGTTGTTGAATATTCGTAAACTAATTTCACTGGGCGCTGTTGCTGCCATATTAGTTTCAAAATATTCAACAGGTTAACTGTATAGTCTTCTGGAAATTGATTGTAGGGGAGTTCAGGGATCGCTCGATCCCAACACTAGCGAAGCGTGGGCGGAGCTTACCTAGGGATGGGCGGGACATGGCTAATACTGGAAAGGTCCATTAAGTGCGTTCATGTTGTGAGATACTGTTGTTTATTGGTCTGAAAAAGTTAAAATACTAGCATTCATATCGAACATCAGTGGAGTTCCCATTTTGTATTCAATTTATCAAATGAGCATTCTGTAAAACTCATTACTGTAATTATGATGTATCATGCTATATAAGTTGGCATTTGTGGTGGTATCTAAGTGGTCATTTGTGGTAGTATCTAAATGGACATCTGTGGTGGCGTGTCTATAAGCATCTACATTTGATGTATGATTTTCTCTCAAGTTCCACTCGCGGTATTTTCATCAAATTTGACTCAGATGTTGTATTCACTGTTCCGGGGCAGAATGTACAATTTGATAACAAGCGCTCAAAGGGCAAATCGAGATGCCAACATCAAGTTTAACCATATGATACTCGAATTCCTATCTGACTACATGTTTGTTTTGTTTCGTTGTAGTTGGCCAGTGATCCTTTTCTAAATCTGTATCTTCAAAATGACTAAGATGGCAACATCACATGTATGTCTCAATCCTCAATTTTAAAACAAACATGCAAAAATGTGATTAAATGTAATGTACTTAATCTGACAGGAACTTGTTGCTTCCATGGCTAACTTTTAGACAACTGAGCATCCAGATAAAAAGCGTTGGTTAAATCTGATAAGTTTGGTTCAAATAATCTCATATCCAGAGTAATTTTATCACGTCTTTACTTCTTGGTGTGAAGAGGAATTACCTTGAATAGTTAAACTACTGTCTATGGCAGCATCATATTCTGGTTAAAATCGATTCACATCTAAATTTATAATTATATATCCTATGCTAAAAAGGTTAAAGGCAGTTGAGAAATGGGGCCTAGGAAAGATGGACACCAGCAGGTATCTTATTACTAATTATGAATGATAATACTGATTCAGAAGTAACTCTTTAACACAAAATTGATATAAATAATATCCGGGTGAATATTTTTAACGTTTTACTGGATGTTGTTATTGCCGATGACAGCAACATGTTTCAGTTAAATGTGTTTGAAAACATTGAACAGCTTTGCGGACTGAGTGTTTTGAACTTAAGAGACTTGAATTCCAATGGTCAAAAGAGTAGATACCGATAAATTTAGAATGCTCTTATGTGTACTCATATGTCCAGCGTCACTAAGGCTAAAATCAGTAAGTTGGTGAAAGTCGGCATCTGTTAGATGAACCTGGTATATTTCCAAAGTGGCCACAATGTCAATCTAACCATACAGATCAATCAGCAAAGAATTTGATCAACTAAACCAACACGGTTCCTTTCAACGCGGTGTGCGGATCCATACTGGCTGAGGGAACTAGCATTTTGATTCTTCTATGTAGTCACGGACTCTAAAAGCAGCAATAATACTGTTGGCACTATGTAAATAAAGGATATATAGACCCGGGTGTCGGACTTCACTAGCTGGTCAATAAAACATGGACATCCATAGTATTTGGACTAACTTTGATTCTTTAAATAAGGTGCATTGGTATGGTGGCACTGTGGGCTTCGAAAGCCTAGCCGTGGACCACTCAGCTCACAACAGGAACGTGTCTCTTGCTTTTAGAGTAGGACATATCTATGTGTTTATCTTTCTGATTGTTATGGTCGACTAGTTATGCTGTGTTATGATCTTTTACGATGTTGGTGGTTATTGTTTTGGGAGCGGTGGGTGTATTGTGTTGGCGCTTGTGATGATGATGTTGCGATTGATTGTGATGGTTCTTATCATAGTGGTGTTGGTGTTGGTGTGTTGGGTGTGCTCTCAGTTTAGTGACAATACGTTCTGTTGTTGCTGCTGGTGGTATTGATCGGGACCGCGATGTGTTAATGATGGATGAAATATGATGGTTGTTTGGGGTATGCATTGTGTTTGGTGTCACTGGTAAAAGTGGTCCCCTTCGCTGAAGACTGTAATGCTAGCAGGTTATATTGAAGGAGTAGTGGCATTCATCTGAATTCATTATCTGTTAATGATGGTTGTATTATTCTCCGGGTTACTGCTGATGTTACATGCACCGATGATGATTCAGTTAGATGTAATATCTATGCCATATTTGATATAGCAGTGATCGATCAATCTACCTAACTTCATCCATCTTAAAATTGTGTTTTTCCTAGAACAACTTGCTATTGCATGTCATCTTCCTTTGTAGAAATCCACAATCCAATTACACAGATTTGATTATGCTTTCCAAGGATAAGGGTGAGTGGAATACCAACTAGACTTTAATACGTGAAAGTATTAACTCGACTATGTGTTGATAAGTGTGTTACTATGCCCCTCCATATCATTGCACACACAAGCGCGCGCACAGATAAATCGCACACAATTTGATAAAAGAAGGAGATTAGCAATCCTTTGTATTTTAAAATACGAAATGGAACAAGTTGCAAAAAAAATGGCAATGGTAATGTAACCACGTATCCGTATTGTAGCGAATAAACTCAATAAAATGTTGTCCACAGATTGCTGCTGTGTACGACTTGTTAGTCACATTCTACGTCTGCTTGAGAAAGATGCACACACGTTGAACACTTTGCTCTGAATATGGAACCCATTCTAGGGATTAAATGTTGAAATAATGGCATCGTGTTGGTTTAATAGTAAGTTACTGCCAGATATTACTAAGAATGTTAATGAGAAAAGATTTCAACAATCATACCTCTAAGACAATGACATCTCGAGTAACAAATCCAGAACTTCACAGCCATCTGTTTACTTAGCCAATTGAAAACGTATTACAAAACAAAAAACTCTATTGCAAATTACTTATTAATGTATTAAGTAGTTTGAAGCTAACTTGACCTGGAGCTGTTGCTATCAATGGCAGCAACACGTTCATGTGAAATGCGATTCAATGTACTCAACAACTTACACATATGATTACTGTGAATTTGGGATTCTGAGAATGCGGGGTTGAAAGAGTTAAATAAGTAAGACCAGAACATTATTTGTGTCCTTAGTCTAAATCCTTTAATGACTAAATTTCCTCGAAAAATTAAAATATTTACTTATTGAATGTCGGTTACCGAGCCAGTCATTTCAGTGGTAAAATTTCAAAAAATAGTCTTCTCTTGGCCTGTAAATGGGCATTCCTCAAAACCACTACCGAGGCCGGTTTGGGCCGATTTCGTCACGAAAGGGGTCAACTTTGGATGTATAAAGCATTGTGGATTAGTTCATTGTTACAACACGCGATGATCAGAGGTAATGGGTATATATTTGTTGGCAATTATCTTTGTTTTAGCTGCAGTTAGCAGTTCAATAAACCACTAGGTCTTTTAGTTTGTTAGTTAGTCAGCCAGTCAATCAGTCAGATACAAGTAAATATTTCGTTCTGTAGTTTCAAAACGTGATTATATGAAGTATTCAGACTTGGGAAATAGGTTGCTTGTGGGGTTCTGGAAACGTGTGATAAGCTTGGGTTAAAAGACCAAAGGCCAAGGTCATGGTGGCCTGATTATATTGATTATTTTGAAAACTTGAAAGACAATGTGTTAATAATTCTGGTTCGACTGGAGAGATCTTGACCAAGTCGGCCAATTTTCGGTGCCAAGAGTTGAATTATCAACGTCACAGTGAGACTGCAGCTATCGGGGGTTTATGGACTTTGTTCACTATACCACTTCATCTCAGTGTGATCAATAATAGAGATGGAGTTACCAGCGTAACACACATATTATTTACTGGCATTTTACTACACGGCTATAAAATTTGGCCAGCAATTACTATTCAGTAATTTTATTTGAAATATGTCTTCCTGTCGTCACACCACAATTATTTTGCTGATTGATTAACTTGAGATCTCAAGTAGGAGCGGAGATCTGATGATATATCAATGTCAGCATGACATAGCAAGGAAATGTTGTGCGATTTAGTGACTGATGAAATATGCCATGTGAATATGATTTATATTATCGTTGTGTTAATCACCATAGAGTAATGTGTCGCTAATGATGGGATGGCTAGCAGACAGATTGGCATACATTTTGAGGACTTACGATCCTGGTGACTACCATTCAGAATAGCGCGATGTTCCGTGAAGCCAAAGTTTTATATAGCAGTAGCAGGTTACAGCAATATGGATCTCAAAATGAAGACAGGATTTTGATGCTGTTTGGTAGAATGCATCAAGTACATCTTGAAGCATGTGCCGTTCTTATTCAAACATTCATTGACAATAAATTTGGGAAAATCCACACACACCATCACAAACAGTACATATGCCTTTCTTCAGTGGCACACAAGATTTCGATTGTTGAGAGAATTTACAATTAGAAGCACCTTGCTAGACCAAACCAGATGATCACACAACAAGCTAAGTCAATAGAAATGGGAATCAAGTCAGCCAACATTGTATTGACCTAATCGAGCCACTGTTAGCACGATTATATGAATTTCAACAATGTCTGGTAGAGGAAGCCTATGTGAGACTATTTACATGTTCAGAATGATCAAAATAATTTCCAACTAATACTATGGGATTCATTCGATCGAGAGATAGTCAAAGACCATTGAAGCAGCCGTGTCTGTTATGGATTCCATTAATGAGATTGATAATGTTCCCGAAGAAATAAGGATTCAATAACCGACATGACGCTGCATGCATGCTATACCTACGATATTATTAAGTTTATGATTGAGAATTCAGTATGATAATGATGCCTTTGCGTGTTGATTAATGCATAGAAATGGCTAATCGCGTTCACGACAATGGCGGGACGGCGACGACTCTGATCAAGATAAACTAAAGACATATACGCGTGTATGGTCATCACATAGGCTGGCAGTCCATCTCTAACATGTACTACTTGCGTGGTTTTACAGAATATTGGCCCATATCACTGGTAATACTAATAAACAGTTGCTTTACTCCGACCAAAATAGTAATCAAGATAGAGCTACCGAGATTCGATAGGTAATTTTGGGAAAATATATACTTTCAATAACCCTTTTGAACCAGGAATTCTCAGAAGGTAATGACATTAGAGACATAGCGCAACATTGCGAGATGGTCAATAAATATTTTAGTACAGTCGCTGCAGATCTCCCAAAATTAATAAACGGCCCAAATCACGCGATATCGATTGATCTTAAAATGCATGTTAACCGTAGAGTGCCAAATGAAATCGAGTTTAGAATATCTCTAATAACAGTAGATTACGTTTACAAAGTACTTACACATTTAAAAACGAATAATGACGAGTTGAAAGCCCATTTTCTAAAATTATCTGCATCAGTTATCGCGCCATCAGTTACAGCCATTATTAATAAAAGTATAGACGCAGGTGTATTTCCAACTATGTGGAAATGCGCTAAATAAAACCTTTACACAAGTCAGGTAATAAAAGCGAGATCAGTAATTACAGACCAATTTCAATTCTACCAGTTTTGTCCAAAATCATTGAAAGACACGTCCATAATAATTTGTATAAATTTCTAAGTACATATAATTTACTATATGAATCTCAGTCCGGCTTCAGGCCAAAGCATTCTTGCGAAACCGCATTAATAAAATTAATAGAAAAATGGCGATTCGCGGTCGATAATGGTGAGATCGTAGGAGCTATTATGATAGATTTCAGGAAAGCTTTTGACTTGTAAATCATGATATTCTGCTACGAAAATTATCCATCTATAAAGTTCATTCGCTTACGCTAAATTGGTTCGCATCGTATCTTGAAGACAGACAGCAATACGTGTCTATTTCTGACAAGATTTCGGGTCTGCTACCGGTAACAGTAGGCGTCCCTCAGGGTGCTGTGCTAGGACCTCTGCTATTTATCTTTTATGTAAATGACCTACATATGGGCATTAACAGCAATGTAGACTTCTATTGCGATGATACAACTATGCATTGTAACTTTGACAATGTGCGAAATATAACTGAACAACTGTCTGGGGATATGGCGTCTGTCGCAAACTGGTGTGAAAATAATAAAATGATTATAAATTCTGACAAAACCAATTTATTAATGATATCCACTAAACACAAACTTAATCAGATTAATTATGCAGAAATTAAAATACATATATATATAACGGAGAATTAGGTATTGTAGACAATGCAAAACCTTTAGGCGTACATATAAACGGGAATTTATCTTGGCAACAACACGTAAACAAAATATGCAGCAAAATAGCCTCCCTTATATACATGCTAAGGAAAAAACAACCAGTATATGAATATCGGGGAACGCAACTTATTTTACAAAGCATACATACTATCACATATAGATTATTGCTGTCTTGTTCATTATGTAGGTACACCGACTTTCTTAAGTAAATTAGAAACATTACGAAAGCGTGCTGCAAGAATTATCTTAGACGTCCCATATAGAACTCCATCAAAGCAATTATATCCCACCCTAAAGTGGTCGTCGTTAACTGAGAGAATGGCTATAAAAACAAATATAATGACATACAAAGCACTAAACAACCTCACACCTAAATACAATAAAAATATGTTTACACTCATAGACGAAGCCCACACACTAAATCTGCGATCAAAACCTTACGGACACTTAATGCCCCCAAAAATACGAACAGACTATGGTAAGAACAGCTATACATACTGTGCAACACAAATGTGGAACTCACTACCTCAAAAGATTACACAATCGACAACGCTTTCATCTTTCAAATCCAACATATGCACTCATCTAAACGTGGGTTAAGTAAGCGGCTCAAAATTTGCGTAAAAGTGTGTGCATGCGTACGTGCCAGTGTGTTGTTTTGTGAGGTAGAGTGTAAGTTTGTCCGCGTGCTTGAGGGAAACTGTCTATGATTTAGAGTGTATGTGCGAGTTTCAAATAATAATAATAATAATAATAATAATAATAATAATAATAATAATAATAATAATAATAATTACTGTCATATCGGAGTTTAAACTAATAGTCTGTCAGAATTTCTTTGTGTGTACATAGATGTATAAATTTGTATATATGTTAATGAGGGGCTCTGTTAGATCAGGCCGTGTACATGAAGATTTACCCGCAATAAATAGCCATTATTATTATCGATAAGCTGTCGACTATTTTAAAGCTAATTGGATAAATCCGGTTGCTCGTTTGTGCATTAAATTTTCCAATTGGATCTTTCCGTTTCAAAGGGTTAATTAAAGAAGCATTTCTAGTGTAAGCAATGGACCTTTTCAGATTATCCATCCATCCATCACATGACGTCATGATCAACTACATGACGTGTATGATGACGTCATAATCAATGACCTCATGAATGGAGTAAATAAGTACAACACGGCCGCATAATTGAAAACGGACTATGCGTTGGTGTACGAATTGTTTGTCTTTACTATTTAATAAAATGTTTGTTGAATATTGTGAATCTAATTTGACTGGGCGCTGTTGCAGCAACAGCATCCAGTCAAATTAGTTTCAAAATATTCAACAGCTTGCCTGTATTGTTTTCTGGAAATTGATAGTCGGAGATATCAGGGATCGATCGATCTCAACACGGGCGAGGTGTGGGTGGAGCTTAGCGAGAGAAAGGCGGGGCATAGCAAAAACTGGAAAGGTCAATTCTGTAATGGGTGAGTTTTAAATCAATGTGTTATTTCCGTGACTGAGAAAACTGTCATATGGAAGGACGAGATCGTGTGTTCAGATCACTTCTGCTGTGAGAATAAAACAGTGTTCTATTAAGGCAGGTGGGCGCTTAATGGAGGTGAAATAACTGGGAAAGAAACCAATACTCCGTTTTAGACGTCATATGTACGCCAATTTACGAAAATTCAATTCAAATTGTAACGATATAGTGCTTACAAATTAAATGCACAATCGAAGACAGATTGTTTGGTTTATCCCCAAAAACAGTATTTTATGCAATGTGTGGCATTCCTCTGTGTGGAGTGTTGTCCAATAAGATCGACAAGCTCCAGTCTGAGACGATAGTGAGCTTGGAATTATATATTTTCACTTTTAGTTATGCCCCGCCCATTTCTAGCTAAGCTCCACCTACACCTTTCTCGTGTTGGGGGTCGATCGATCCAGGAACTTCTTTGACTATCAATTTCCAGAAGACTATACAGATGAGCTGTTGAATATTTTGAAACTAATTTGAATGGATGCTTGCTGCCTATAGCAGGAAAATCACCAAGTCAAATCAGTTTCAAAATATTCAATAGCATGTTTATTAAATATTAAAGATATACAATTAGTACAATAACGCTTAGTGTACGTATCTACGTCATTCATGACGTCGTTGATTATTACCTTTCTAGTTTTAGCTATGCCACGCCCATCTCTCGGTAAGCTCAACCCACACCATGCTCGTGTTCGGATCGCTCGATCCCTAAACTCTCTAATTATCAATTTCCAGAAAACCATACAGATAAATTTAGTAAATAGTAGAGACATATAATTCGTACAACCTGACGGACTATTACGCGTTTAAGACAGACTAAATCGAGTCACCCATGACATAATGAGCATGGTGTCATACTAAGCGTCATGTACTTGATTATGACACCACATGACGTCATATGATGGGTCGATAAACTGGAAAGGTCCATTAGATCTATATGTATAACACCTTTTTACAGAAACGTGTTCATATATTATACACTCAAAGTCGCTCTTTCAGACATTCAAAGGTCCTACGTCTTAGCAATTTGGCCCTACTCACGGCCCATGCACAATACATTCTATATGAGATAGGGAATAATTTGCTGAATACTTTGAAACTAATTTGACTGCGAGCTTTTGCTGCCTATGGCAACAACAGCTTTCAGTTACATTAGGTCCAACACATTCAACAACGCTCCTGTATAACCGTCCGGAGATTGAGACATTGTAACCACAATGGGCAACGAATTGTGACTAACTATACATTTATTAGTCCAATGTTTCTTTATATTGACAAGATTCCACAAATAAATACACGATCATTTCAAATCAAGGCACATGTGCTTATGCAACAGAGATACAATTTGACGGCACCTGTTCTAAAAGTTAGAAAGTAATGGTGTAAGTAAATCGAGGAAGCCAATTGGATCCACCAGGTGTATAATATCCAGACTCTCACTTAGTGCCTCAAATTTTCTTTAAAGTGAATACATTCGTCATCGGATATTTAATGGCAACTGAATAAAGTACATGATAATTGGCAGACATGTAATGACCTATCTTTTAGATTGGCCGGTGTTACTAAATTTAGGATATAGCTCGATTCGCTTGTGTGTCTGGGTTTCAGGTTTTCTCCATCATCATCGTCATCGTCATCATCATCATCATCATCATCATCATCATCATCATCATCATCATCAAATAAACTTATAATATCCATCCATTGTCATGACGTATACTAATATTCTAATCGCATTCTGTAACCTTTATCACCATGGAATATATTGTTATGCGTGTGAGTTTGTTTGCGTGATTGTGTGTCTGTTTGTTCGTTTGTTTGTTTGGGGGCATGCATACGTGCATGTGAGTCTATAATATGTAATCATATTTCCTTGATAGCTTTTTTACTGAGTGCTTTTGTTTTCCTTTTCCAGGTAAGTGTCTTTGAATGTGTACTGTTCTGAGCCCAGTCGGTAAGCCAACTTTCACATCCATTGAATAATGTATCTCTACCTCACACAAATCACATGCATCTACACCAACCCGCCCACTGCATTCCTTACTATCTAAGCCATCACAGACATCATGATTATCTCTGCATCAATGTGACCATGAATGTGTTGCCATTGTTGTCATCTTAGTCATCATTGTCGTCATGTGCCATTACTGTCAACGTTTTTGTCGTAGTTGTCATCATTGTCATCATCATCACCATCATCATCATCATCAGCATCATCATCAACATCATCACCACCACCACCACCGCCGCCGCCGTCGCCACTACCACCACCACCACCACCACCAAATATGTTAGTGGTCATCATCGTCATCATCATCATCATCATCATTGTCATAGTCTCCACAATCATTATCATTTTGTTTCATCATTATCATCTTTCCACTCGCCACAACAAATTCAATATGACCGGCATACGATGCTATGATAATGTCAATTGACCGTTCCAGTTTATCACTCCGTCATATGACGTCATAATCAACTACGTGACGTGCAGGATGACGTCATGATCAATTACGCCATGAATGGCGTAGATAAGTTCATCACAAACACATAATTGACGACGGACTATATGTTGTTGTACGAAGTGTATGTCTTTACAATTTAATAATAAACATGCTGTTGAATATTTTCAAACTAATTTGACTGAGCGCTGTTGCCGCCACATATTTGGCCCGTCTTTAGCCATTAATAATCAGACACGTTGTATGGATTGTATATCTCTACTAGTTAATAAACATGCTGTTCAATATTTCGAAACTAATTTGACTGGACGCTGTTGCCGCCATAGGCAGCAACAGTGCCCAGTCAAATTAGTTACAAAGTATGCAATACCTTACCCGTATAGTTTTCTGGAAATTGATAGTCAGGGAGTTCAGAGATCGATCGATCGATACTCACACGAGCGAGGTATGGGTGGAGCTTAGATGGAGATGGGCGGGGAATGGTTAAAATTGAAAGGATCATTATCACCTCTTGACAATGGCAACAATGCTTTCCCTCGCGACTCCTCACATACTTGATCTTTTATATATCTCCTATTCAATGAGGGAAACCAAGAATACATGAGTCAGACATAAATTATACGTTAACTCTTTTTAAAATTATAACGTATCTGAAAGTTGATTCCCAACACCTAGGTAAGACGTAAAACGTATCGGCTTAAAATTGCATAGTACGAAGTGCAGCGGCAGCAGCCATATTCGTTCCAGTGGCGATGGAAGAGTTTCAGCTGCTACCTACCTGATTCACTTTCAGAAGGTGTGCACCCTTTAGAGACAACCTTTGCAATGCTTTATAGCTTGAATGTGGTATCCATCGTCGCAACCTGACTGAGTCACAATTTGCTAAATACAAGGGCTAGCCTACACACTTCACCCGTTCCTGTCGGGTATGTTATGTATTGTGTCGCCTGAGCGTGGCATGACTGCATCGTGTTATATCCGTGAGTCAACATACAGTTGGTAATGCTACAACAGAAACCCAACATCTGTGCACAAAAACAATATTGACACGCGTATCCGGTGTTCATGTTCCAAGTTAAATATCAGTGGTGCTCTTCATCCATTATAGATTTGAGCTCTTGAGAGCAAATTCTGTTATAGAAATGTTGACTGTTGTCACCCGATGTGCAAGCCTATTGCAAATGTCATATAAATTCGCTTTGATCATGTTTATCAGGCAAGCAACATGACTAAAATTAAAAATCTAGAAACCCGTTTAAATTCTGCACTCATTTCAGATATAATCCACCTTAGCTGTGCGTGGCACAAAAATGTTGACACCAATTTAAATACCGTGTGTCATCTCCCATGATTTTTTCAAAGATGACGAATTTACCTATTTCTGCAGAGCAAACCCAAATACCAATACCTCTCTGACGATCATTGGGTCTCATTATACAAGTGATGGACATGAATTCAATGCATATAACATGGTACTTCCAGCACAGCACATTCAATAAGTTTAGAAGTATAACAATAATGTATAATACAAGGAAATATTGTGTTAAATTATGCGTCCACAGACGTTCTTTATTTGGTCATTACCAAATCCATGCACAAGATTTCCTAGACATCGGCCCCACGTGCTAAGTGTTTGAAAATAATAATTCAGTGACTGTTCCCTTGCAACACATCATAAAAGTAAATTGTAGTTCTAATTGGACGCACTAAACATGGACACGTACTGCCTGTTCTTCATTTATCGTTGGGAAGTGCTTAAATGGCTTGATAACTCGCTCTTTTATGGCGTCCAATGACCTCATTTTATATAGTGGTTGGTGGTACCATATTTAGTATGAGTTGCTAAGCGTACAAGTAATGAGAGGCATCTGTTGTCATGTTACTGGAATCCCCGCTGTATTAAATCGATGGGCATTTCAAGTTTATCCATCAATAATATATCGTCATATTCAACTACGTGACGTGTAGAATGATGTTAATGACGTCAAGAATGATGAAGATCAGGTCGTCATGAAAGCTTAATTGTTGACTTACTAAGTGTTGTTGTGCGAATTGCATGTCTTTACTATTTAATAAGCATGCTATTGAATATGTTTGAAACTAATTTGATTGGGTGCTGTTGCTGCCCTAGGCAGCAACAACACCCAGTCAAATTAGTTTCAAAATATGCACCCTTATAGTTTTCTGGAAACTGATAGTCCGGCAGTTCAGAGATCAATTTATCACAACACCCCGAACTGTGGATGGAACTTAGCTAGAGATTGCGGGGCATATAGAAAACTGGATTCCAGCATTGGATATTGAGATTCTCATGCCTATAGATATAGAGTGTGTAGTTTTCAGACAACACATAATTTCTCATCCATTATAGTTATTACATACTCAAACATCGATGATGATGACATACACGAAGCCTGTTTGAAGTAGTGTTATGAATGAGGATATCGTATATCAATGCAAACAATTATAGTGCTCTGATGAGAGTTAATGGAATTGTAAGTGCCCGATATATCAACGATACGCAGGAGGAAGCTTCCAGGAACTTCTATGTGTGAGGAAAATGGTAGGCGTGCAATGTTAGCTGTGCATTAATACATAATGAGGGGAATGCAAATTGTATTTCTCAGTACGAAGTGAGGAAACTTCATTGTGTGCACAGCTCGTGCAGACGTGTACATACATTATTGCCCATCTGAGCGACGAATTAATTAGTCAACAATGTGATGCACAGTTCATCGTAAAACAAAATATTGATTAGTAAATCATAGGTCATTTCGATTTTGTCAAATACGCCAATCAATCACTTGATTTAAAATTAATTCACCATAGTACACCATGCTTGTCTAACTAAAAGAATGCTTTGATCCCACAATAGAGGATCTCATTTCTATCTATGTCCCGCACATTTCTAGCAATGCCCCGCGCATTTCTAGCAATGGCTCTCACATTTCTAGCTATGCCCCGCACATATCTAGCAATGCCGCACACTTCTCTATCAGGGCCTCGCATATTTTTAGCAATATCCCGCACATTTCTAGCCATTCCCAACACATTTCTAGCCATACCCCGCACATTTCTAGCGATGCCCCCGTACATTTCTAGCCATGGCCCACACGTTTCTCGCAATACCCCGCACATTTCTAGCGATTCCTTGCACAGTTCTACCTATGACCGCGCATTTCTGGCAATGCCCCCGCACCCTTCTGGCAATTCACCCAGCTCATTTCCAACAATGTCCGCACATTTCTAGCAATATCCCGCACCTTTCTAACAATTCACTCAGCACATTTCTAACAATGCCCCGCACATTTCTAGCAATATCCCGCATCCTTCTAACAATTCACCCAGCACATTTCTAACACTACCCGCACATTTCTAGCAATACCCCACACCTTTCTAAAAATTCACCCATCACATCTCTAGCAATGTCCAGCATATTTCTAGCAATGCCCCGCACATTTCTAGCAATGACCAGCACATTTCTAGCCATGCTCCGCACATTTCTAGCTATACCCCCCATTTCTAGCCATGCCCCCACATTTCTAGCAATGACCCACACATTTCTAGCAATGCCCCGCACATTTCTAGCCATGCCTCCCACATTTCTAGCAATGCCCCGCACATTTCTAGCAATGACCTGCACATTTCTAGCAATACCCCCACATTTCTAGCAATGCCCCGCACATTTCGAGCCATGCCTCGCACATTTCTAGCCATGCTCCGCACATTTCCAGCTATGCCACCCCCACCCCCACACACAGACATTTCTAGCGATTCATTGCACAGTTCTACCTGTGACCGCGCATTTCTAGCAATAACCCGCACCTTTCTGGCAATTCACCCAGCACATTTCTAACATTGCCCCGCACATTTCTAGCAAAGATCCACCCACTTTTTACACACATTGGAATTAAGTTGTAACTTTAAAACCTGAATTCTCATAATCTAAGCTTCAAGGTAACTGTACAGGTTAGTTTTAATGTATGCAACAGCTTACCTGTATAGTTACATTCAAATTTTTTTTCTGGGAGTTCAGGTGCCAAAGCTTCAAATCGATTCCAGCACATACAACCTATGAAGAAGTGAGAGGGACATAGCTAAGCTTGGATCCATAATAGAATATCCTGATTTGTTGAACAATGCGACCAATTGTCGTACACACATTGTCCATCACATATTTTATAGAACACGTATACAAATAAAAGAAATAGGCCTACTGATTGAAACAGGCCAGCCATTTCCATTTCATTGAACTATTAGTTCTAGTAACACTGACTCACCCAGGTTGAATCAAGTTCACTGTGCACGCACAGAGTATGGATTTCAGATAAACCACACACAAGATTTAAAGGGATACGTGGCTTTCCACTTCTTTTCTCTCTTTCTAAAACGATGTAAGCATATTGGAGGTAAATTTATACTTATGTTTGACCTCACGAAAGTCCTAAAGAGAGATAAAACCAAATGGAAGAAGGAAATGGGCGTTAAGTAAAAATAATTACTTCTAATTGACTAATTCCAGGAACTGCGTGGTCCTTCTGAAGCAAACAGCAATAGAAAGATCTATTTCTATTTATGTCCTGCCCATTTCTATTTCTATTTACGCTCCACCCACACTTTGCCCATGTTTCAATCGATCTAAACTTAAATTAATAGAATACCAATATGAGGGTATCTATACGGGCGACCTGTTGATTATTTTTAACCTGATTTGACTGGGTGATGTACCTCCATATGGCGGCAATAACACCCATTCAAATTAATTTCGAAATAGTCTCCATAATCTTTGTTAAATAGTAACGTTCGTACACTCGTTTTAACTGTTTATGGCCGAGCTAGATACGTCATTCACTACGCATTTTGATTTAACGTCAGCATGCATGTGACATAGTTGAATATGATGGCATATACTTGAGCGACAGATCGGATCTAACCATTCGTAGATAGACTCTTGTATCTTATATCGACTGTTGCTATACATTTAAATTGATTGCTAAGTGGATACTAATATCTCCACAAATGTTGTATTGTAATGATAGTAATTCCATATCATTTTCTTTCCAGCCCATTCTTCCATCTGTTGTATCACAATTATTATCCTTTTAGGTTCAGGTCTTTGTTGAACCGCAGTCTCCGCCATTTTATTTACTCAATGAATAGCGTGTCGGTATAACACATTCCTTACTGTATCTTTATTATGTTGGATAGTCTGAACCTAAATTGACAGGAAGCTGCTGCCTTTAAATGAGAACTGTTATGCAATACATTTTAATTAATCCATCCATCTATTCGACAGTGCGTGGCAGTGCCTATTTGCTGCTTATAGCTACGGATGTAGTGACCCGCTACTAAAAGGTGGTCTAAAAGTGTACTACGTTTGAATCTTGTTATTAAATTTAAATCGGGGATATTTTGATTCTTTGTTTGCTTCATTCAAATATCTATATGTTCAGATTGTAGCTGATAAGAGATGAATGTGGTTAAAATAGTGTATCCCATTAAGCGAAGCCCCTAATAAATGGATGAGAAAAACCAGCCTTATTCCCAAATGTCTTTCACTTACCTGACTCTGTCAAAATTAACATGTTCCTGTGGTGAGCAATGCACTAGACATATACAGGATAACCTTGTTAATTGTAATTCCACGAGTAATTTCCTCAATATCATTTGATACATTAGAGAAGACATGAGCAATAGAGGAAGAATATTATTATCGTTATTGTCCAAAATGATATATATTGCCTATCCGCTGAGATAGGCTAAGTGAATTTATCACAATGATAAATGGTATGCTCCATTTCCATGTTTTAGAAGAATACACGCTTACATGTGGGCTATGGATAGCGAATTATTTCACGGATTAAGTGGAATATACCCTAAAGAGACTGGTTCCAAAATCATATTAATTAATCCATCCATCCATCCATCCATCCATTCATCCATCCATCCATCCATCCATCCATCCACACATCCATCAATCAATCAATCAATCAAGCAAGTAAGTAAGTAAGCAAGCAATCAAGCAAGCAAGTAAACAAGCAAGCAAGCAAGCGAGCAAACAAGTAAGCGAGCGAGCAAACAAACAAGTAAGCGAGTAAGCAAATTTATCGGGCGGGTATAAATATATATAACCCTAACCCTAACCACTGGACGCAGTAAAACGACAAAGGAAACTGTATATATGTATAATTCAATGCATGCATGCATAGGTTTATGTTATGGTGAGAGAGGTGGGGGGGGGGGGGGTGCGGGTGATAGAAGTGTTTGTATATGCGTCTGAGGGGGGGGGGTGATAACAGAAGGTAGATTTATAGTGATGTTGGATACAGACCGAGGGAGTGATGGAGAATGATAACAGAAGGTAGATTTAGGGATGTTGCAGACAGAGCAAGGGAGAGATGGTGATTGAGATTTTGTATGTGTTTCTACATTCTAAATTGCTTCCTCTCCTGCTGCTTGCCCCAAGTGCCATGATATTCTTTATATATACAAGTCCATACATAGAAATTCTTTAGAATCATGAACTGACAATATTACTTTAGGATTGTGCATGACATGATCACGTGACTAGATCAATGAGCGTGTTTAGCAAAAATAGGTTGGCATTGGAATTGCGTGGTAAACGCTTCGTGAGGTTGAGGAAAGGTTCAAAGGAAACCACATATGAATGAACCTCACTTTATTGCAATTTATCTTGTTGTTATTATGTACATAATAAGAGAGAATCGTGCATATGTGTAGACAGTGTTCAAGTTATCGTATCAACATATTTATAGGACAAAACCTCATCAGAATTGCATATGAAAAATGAACACATTGACTTGGATAAGATATTTTTGTCAGCAGTGCCTCAAATCACTCAAAAATCCCACTGATATTAACCTTAATTAAATCCTTAAGACCCAAGAATTGTACAAATAATGGGGTTTTTCATAGTGAATGAAACCTCTTTTCAGTTAAAGAGAAGACAATTTCTTTTTAATTTGCTAACGAAATTTGCAAAAATGCTGTCTGTTGGCTTTTAAATGGAGGCTGTTTTGAACAACTCGAGCATTAAAATGGTAAGTACATTCAAATGTGTGCATAATCAGTGCTTATTTACAGAACAATAAAAGATTATTTTTTAACATCTGTCACTGGAATGACTGGCTCAGTAACCAGTCATTCCAGTGGCAAAATTTCAAAGATGCTCTTCTGTTGGCCTACAAATGGAACTGTCTCACCACCAATGCAGAGGCTGCTTTTGGTCGGTTTCAGCATTACATTGTTAGGTTGAGACACGATGAGGTAAGTAATGATAAAGAAGGAGCTTGCCTCCTAAGAAATTTTATTATAATTTACTTAAGAATGTGCCAAGCATAAAACATGATCTTCGATCCAGTGCATTGGAGACACTATGCTGCCTAAATCCAATTAGATGGAGGTTTTCATTTAAGCTCAAGATAATAGTGTAACTCCTGTCTATAGCATAAACGGTACTAACTATTGCAAAGTGGTAACTTGAGATATTCGTCGCAGAATGCCCTGTATCTATCGTAAATATTTTTTGGGGGTTTCATTAGTGATTCACTAAGATACGTGGTCTTAGCTATAGGACATGCGTAGATTTCTGAATGGATTGTTGAAACTGTTTCAAAAGCAGGGGGCAATGACAGGATGGATGGTTGTATTTGAGCATAGATATCGATCCTCAACACACTGTGGTCTGGGAGTGGAGCTCTTTCAAGTCCAAGGTGGCAGAATTGCAATTTGCATCTTTTGACCCTACTAACCGAACTCGGAAAAAAGCATTTTTATTTGATAAATATTGTGTTGAATATTATGTATCTAATTATACTCAGAGCTGTTAAATTAATCTGAAGATATTTTACAGATTACATGCATATTTACATCGGAATTAAGATTGTGGGACTTCAGGGTCCAAAGGGTTAAAACACTTCAAATTCTTTTCCACATATTCAAAAACATATTTATTATATTGAAAATGATATTTCATGAAAGTATGACAATGTTTCAAATTCTTTCATATTCCACATAGTCTAACAATGGAGTTAATCCCCTGAGCATAATAGAATCGTGGAAATTGATTAATTGCATACGCATATAGCCAGGCATCATTAACTATGTACGTTCCTGTTGTGAGACATTGTTGTTTATTGGTCCGAAGACATTAAAATGCAACGTTCATGTGGGACCTCAGAGGAGTTTATATTTTGCATTGAATTTATCAAATGAGCATTCTGTAAAGCTATTTACTGTAACAATGATAGCCTATACAGCCTATACGGGTGTGCTTCGGGGGAACTTGATGGAATATTTTATAATCCTATCTAAGTGGGAATCTGTGTTGGCGCCTGCTTTTTCTATATGAATGACTCAAATACTTCTCGAGGTATCTTCAGCAAACTTGGCTCGGATGCTGCATTCAGTATCTAGAAACAGGCTTCACATTATGATAACGAGATTTCAATGGTGTACTCTAAATGCCATAAGAAGGTTTAGTCGTGTGAGGAGCGAATTACTCCAACTGCATTTGAATATTATTTCATTTTATTTGACCAGTGGTCCTTATTCTAAATACGTGTCTCCAAATAAGTTAGGTATCAAAATGACTAACATGGCAACATCACATGTACCTCTAATTCCTCAATTTTAAAACAATCATCCAAAGATATCATTGCATGTATGTATGCATGATTACTGTATTCTGCGACTGTAGTAGTAGAACCATCCTACAGCTGCAATCAGTCCTTCTTTGCTTGTGCCCACTGTGTCTTTTCCTCAGCCAAAATCCGTAGCTTCCTCAGGTTCATTCTTGACTTGAGTGTACGTAATCCTGCTTTCTTGAGGTCACCTCGTACCACACTTAGCAGATTTATGCAATGACGTCCTCTCCTGGCTCTGTATTTGCTGGCTCCGAGTAGGGCGAATTCCAAGGCTCTCTGTGCTGGTGTGTCTTCTGGCATCCTTAGCACATTGCCAAACATGGGCCATCTTTGCTGGGCGACTTTTACAGACAGCGTCGGCGTATTACACATCTTGTATAGTGCATCGTAGAAAATTATTCTCTCTGGCCATCGGCGTCCAGTGATGATGCGCAGGTGTTTGCGGTGGCAGGCGCCAAGTTTAGCGCTGCCTTTGGAGCTTCCCAGCTGTTACAGTTATACATCATCAAGGATAGGCAAGTTCCATTGTATAAACGTAGTCTTTTTACCAAGGGCATCTTTAATCTACGAATCCTTAGCTTTCAGAAGGACTGGAAAGCTATGTTCCCCATGACGCAGCGTGCAGAAATGTCAGCAGTACTGCAAAGCAGTGAGCCCAGGATTTTACTCTTCCTCCATGGTTCGCCGCCACGGAGTGGATCGTCATTTTCTTTAGTTTCATGCTTTTTAGATAGGTATATGTGGGTGAACTCTGTTTTGGATTCATTCATGAAGAGATTCTAAATTTTTTAGTTTGCTTGCAGCTATTGGGAAAAGTTCGTCAATGGGTTGCTTTTCCTCATCTATAAAGTCCACATCGTCGGCATATTCCATCTCTAGCGGCATGCCCAGTATTGACACCGTGGGGGGGGAGGGGGGTGGTTGGTCTTGTGGAATTTTCCCGCACGGATCTCAATGCAGCAGCCAGATAACAGGTGAAGAGCCGAGGAGATAGACCATCTCCCTGTGGGGAGCCGATTGATGTCTCAAACTCTACTGACTTTACTGACTTGACTCGTGCTCTCAGCTTGGTGTCTACAAGCTGTAGTCTCACTAGTCGTAGCTTATCTTCATTGCAACTGGCCTGGCGTAGTAAATCTAGGATCTTTGAGCCCTTAATTGTGTCGAAGGCTCGTTACATGTCAATGCCCATTTTGTGGAAATCCCCGTGTTTGAACATGACTACCGACACAAGCATGCGTTGAGCCCATACGATGTCTGCGCAGCTGCGTCCACGTTTGAAGCCTTGACATGATCCGGTGAAGTCGTCGATATTGTCTCGGATGCGGCATAGAGTAACATTGCATGTACTGTAGTTGATCTGAGAGGAACTTGCTGCTGCGAGACGTGACTGACAGACAAATCAGCATCAAAATGTGCAATACGAAAATTGGGTAAATTGAATTTGCATTTGTGTTTGCTATGTTGAATAGGTTCACATCTAAAGTACCTCTTGACGTAAAGGAAAAATTATCTTGAATATTTTGAGACACGTTTGAATGGAAGCTGCTAATGTCTATAACAACAACATGTTCCAGTTAAATTTCATGTACAACTACATTTGTAATTCAACTTTCCAGAGTATCCATACGTGATTCAATTAGGCCTGTCGTTAACTCTTAATAGTCATACACGTTGTACGAATCGCATGTTTCTACTATTTAATAAAGCTGCTGTTGAATATTTTGAAACTAATTTGACTGGGCGCTATTGCTGCCATAGGCAGCCACAGCACCAGGTCAAATTAGTTTCAAAATATTCAACAGCTTACGTGCATAGTTTTCTAGAAATTGACAGGCAGGGAGTTCAGAGATCGATCGATCGAAACACAAGCGAGGTGTGGGTGGAGTTTAGCTAGGGATGGGAGGGGCATAGCTAAAAGTGGAAAAGTCCATTGCATACCCTGTGTCAGAAACGTTACAGACAGTTGATAAAGGTGCGCCTAGGAAGGTGAACACCAGCAAGTATCTTATTACTAATTATTAATGCTATTACTCATTCAAAAATAACATTTTAACGTGCAGAGACAAGAACAACAAATTATGAAATAAAGAATATTCGCCTGAATATTTTAAACGTTTGACTTGACTGCAGCTATTGCCTAAGGCAGCAACATTTTGCGATTAAATTACTTTGCCAGCATTGAACAGCGTTGCTGTATATGCGTCTTGAACCTGAGAAACTCCATTTTCATTGGTCAAAAGCTCAAATAAAGATAAATTCACAATACCGTGATGTGTAATTATATGTCCAGTATCACAAAAGTTAAAACCAGTAAGTTTGTAAAAATTGGTCCTCTGTTAGATGAACCTGGTACATTGCCAAAGTGGCCAAAATGTCAATCTAACCATATAGGTCAATCATCAAAGAATTTGATCAACTAAATCAACACCGTTCCTTTCAACACGGTGTGCGGATCTATACCGGATGAGAGAACTAACATTTTGATTCCGCTATGTAGCCACGGACTCTAAAAGCAGCAATAATACTGTTGGGACTACGTAAATTTAGGACTTCATTAGCTGGTCAATGAAACGTGGACATCCATAGTATTTTTACTAACATTTATTCTGAAAATAAACATTGATGGCGTGGCATAGTATGCCTCGAAAGCCTAACCATAAGTCACTCGGCTCTCAGTTGGAGCGTGTCTCTTGCTACTTCTTGGGTCGCAAATATATATATTATATATATAATGGTGCTGTTGAATGGGCCGTTCCATTTTTAACTATGTCCCACCCATCTCTAGCTAAGCTCCACCCACACCTCGCTCGCTCGCGTTGGCATCACTCTATCATTGAACTCTCTGACTATCAATATCCAGAAAACTATACATGTAAGCTATTGAATATTTTGGCAGCAACAGCGTCCAGTCAAATTAGTTTCAAAATATTCAACAGCATGTTTATTAAATAGTAGAGACATCCAATTTGTACAACGTGTCGGACTATTAAGAGTTAAAGACGGGTCAAAAGGAATCATTTATGACGTAATGGTTATGATGTCATCCTACATGCCACTTAGCTGAATATGACGTCATATGACATCAGATTGATAGATTGAAACTCTGGAAACGTGGATTGACATGAGCGTTTGGAGTATGCATTGCATATGGTGTCACTGGTAAAAAAACCCATTATTCTGTCCTGAGGACTGATATCCTGCGGACTATAATGCAGGTTATATCTGATGAATGGTAATGGCTGTATTGCTTTCCATGCCATTGCTGTTCTCATTGCCATCGATGCTGCTTTAGTGAGATCTAATATCTATGCCATATTTTGTCTTGCCATATCATGGCACACACATGTGTGCCCAAAAATCAATCGCACACGGTTTGATAAAATAGGGAATCTGCAATTCTTTCTATTTTAAAGGACGAAATAAAGTTTGTTGCAAACAAAAGGCAATGGTAAAGTAGTTACGTATCTGTCTTATAGAACATCGTGTCTATATAATGTGCATCAAATTTCAGTGGGGGGAGGTGGGAGAATGATCCGGCCATATTCTCGTGGAGAAGTGATGGGTGCAAAATCTGGTGGTGGTGCTGGAGAAATGGATGAGAATGCGGATGCTGGTCAGCGTCTTGGTGGTGGTGATGGTGCTATTGTCTCCCGTCGATGTCCCTGATGCTGCTGATGACACCATGTTCGTGAAGGTGTTTCCCATCGCTGATGTTGTGCATGATACGTGGGTTCTGCCGAATACTGCCGTGATGCAGGTCCATAGACAGGTGTAGGTCTATGGATGGGTGAAAGCATGCTATGTAGATGATGTGGACGTTCCATTGGTTGCTGCGATGGATATTCATCATACGGTGTGGTGCATAAACGTCCGGCGACTGGTCACCCAGTTTATCCATTAATCATCTGACGGCATAATCAATTACGTGACATGTATCCTGCCGTCATAATCCACTACGTCCTAAATGTCGTAGCTAGATTCGTCACGAATGCTTAATTAATGACGGACAAAGCGTTGTTATACGAATTGTATGTTTTTACTATTTAATACTGTAGAATACGCTGAAACTAAATTTACTGGGCGCGGTTGCTGCCTACACCCCGTCAAATTAATCTTAAAATCTTCAACCGCTTACCTGAATAATTTTCTTGAAATTGATCGTCAGGGAGTTCAAGGATCGATCGATCCCAACACGAGCTATGTGTGTGTACAGCTTAGGTAGAGATGGGTGGGGCATAGCTAAACCTGGACTCGTCCATGGAATTGCACAGATTTTTGGTGTGCAAGACTTGTTAGTCGCATTCAACTACTGCTTGGGAAACCTGCACACACGTCAATCCATTTGCTTTGAGCTCATTCTAGATATTAAATAATATACCGAGGCAAAGGTATTTGATTTAGAGAATTGGTGGTAATGTTCTGAAGATGACGCTGCTATGGCAATGACTGATGAAATGTGTCTCGTGAATATGATTAGTATCCAATTTGTGTTAATCACTAACTAGTAATATCATGGTTATGACAGGACAGCTAGATGACATATTGGCATACATGTTGAGCACTTAATCCTGACCAACAACAATGTTCATATCTCTGCGTTCCTTTCACGCGCGCGCACACACACACGCACGCACGCACGCACGCACACACGCATGTCTTCGTGATAGGCCAGGTGCATGCGCGTACGCAAGAACGCTCGCACGGATGTACACATGCATGCATACATGCACGAACGCACCCATCCGCCCACGAACGCATGCACATAATCATGCATGCACGCACGCACTCACTCACGAACACACACACGCGTACACAGGTACACAACAGGCACTCGGGCACGCGGGTACACATACAGGCACGCGCCCATGCACGCGCGTACGATGTACGCACGAACGCGCGCACGCATGCGGGAACGCGGGCACGCGCGCACACACACAAACACACACACACGCGTGTGCGCGCGCACGCAAACACGCGCGTATTAACAGAGCAAACAAAGAATACCGGATATCGTTGATCAAACGTTACTCAAAGACAAGGAAAATCATTCTTGTATGTAATTTAATCCAGTAATGGCATTTATAATGTTCCAGAAGTGATAGAATGCAATAACCAACAAAAAGCCTCTAGAGACGTACGTGCGATTTGGTGTTAACGTATCTATCGAAGATCACTAGCGCAAACCGCTCAGAATATATAAATACTCACAATAGTATTAAATGCAATTTGGAAGTTCCGGAGGATAATGACCCATTTGCGTGCTGTTTATAATGTAGTTATATAGCTAATCACTTTCACGACAATGGGGTTAGCGACTCTGATCCCGATCAACTAATAACGTATTCGCATGTTTGGTCATTATATACAGCCGCTCCCCATCTCTAACGTGTGAACAACTGATTGCCTGGGTTTACAGAATAGTGGTCACTGGTAATAGTAATAAGCACTTTCTTTATCCGGAGAAATATTAATTTAAAAAAGCCTTAACCATATTCGATATGTAATTGTAGATTTTGGGCAGAATGTATTCTTTCAATTCATGAACCTATTTCCTCACGCAATCATATGACGTCATAAGCAACTACATGCTTAAGGCAGCAACAGCGCCTAGTAAAATTAGTTTCAAAATAATCAACGGGTGTCCATGTATAGTTTTCTGGAAGATAATAGTCAAGAAGTTCAGACATCGCTCGATCCCAGCACGAGCGAGGTGTGGGTGGAGCTTAACTAGGGATGGGCGGGGCATAGCTAAAACTGGAACGGTCGATTAACTCTTTGAACCCAGAGTTGCCAGAATTTCTGTTTCAAGGTATCACCGTCGATAAGCTGTTGCATATCTTGAAGCTAATTGGACACGATCCTGTTGCTGCCATAGGCAACAGCAACTTCAACTCAAATTAGCTTCAAAATATTCAATGTATTTCTTCTCGCATTGTACATTACCTTTCCTATTTTGTCTTTCGGGTTTAAATGGTTAAACACTCGTGTTTAGTATATGCAATCCTATGTTGAATGCATTTCAAATCGATTCCGTCTTTGCCAATAATATCACGCCGAAGGACGACATATTGTTGGCATATCAATGCCGTTGTGAGAATACAAAGTGGTCTACTAAGGCTGGCGATCTCTTAATAGACAGGAAAATGTATTGTCTACGTGTACCTTGCTTAACATGATGTCCTATTCAGCCTTTGAGTCATTTCCATTAACCACTCTTGTTTCAGCGTAATCTTATAATGGTTAAACCCGCAAAATGGCACCTGCAGTGCTCTTGAGTGATTACATTTGTAGGCTAAGAGAAGACAATTTTAGAAAATGTATCATTGTAATTACTGGCTCGGTAAACGAGCCAGTCATTCCAGTGATACAATTTCAAAAATAGTTGTCTCTTGCTCTGCTCATGTCTACTGTCAAAACAAAACGTCGGATTTTCTTGAATATTAACCACTTAATGATCAAACTGAGCAATACGTGTGGCAACAGAAAGTTACTTTTGTAAAATTCTGTGGCAAATTTACACACATTGTCTTCTCTAAATGGCCATTTACTGAGTGAGAATTGCAATTTTCTTTGAGATATCTAGAGCATTAAAGGGTTAATTAATATTGGTAGTAGTTTGATAACTTTGATGCGCTGTTGGCACAAGCGGAGTTAAAATAAAAACTGGACACAGTTTTAATATCATCCTTGTAAATCAATTATCTTTGGAATGTAATTTAAATATGTGTGAAGTCGCTGGGAAAGAAACAATTTCTCTGCTGTAGAAAGCATCTGTGCGACATTTTGAGAAAATCTATTACATATTGTTAGCCTAAGCACTAATAATAAAATAGCCATATAAAGCTGATGTATAACGTGCTTAATCGAATATTGATTGGCTGAATTATCTTAAAAGAAAATTAAATGGTATTTCAGGCAATGCGTGAGATGGCAATGCCTGGCATTCCTCTGTATGGGGTGTTTTCCCAGCAGATCGATACGCTACATTCCGAGACGATAGTGAGTCTGGAATTAGATCCTCGTGTATAACATTTCTTTACAGACATGTGTGCATGTGTAATATACTCAAAGTTGTAGCCGCAATGCCATGTCATTCGTTCAAATGTAGTACTTTTTATCCATTTGTTTTACTGGTCGCTCTCGCTGGCTATGGACACAGCAGGTTCCAGTTACACTAGGTCCAACATATCCAACAGCGGTCCTGTATAGCTGTCTTGAAATGGAACTTTACAAATTTATTCATCGATCATATGACGTCATATGACGTCATAGCTAACTAAGTGACGTGTCGAGTGACGTCATAATCATGACGTCATGACGTCAAAATCATTACGTCATGAAGGACTCGATATAGCCCGTCATAAACGCTTAATAGTCCGACACGTTGTACGAATTGTATGTTTTTGTTATTTAATAAACATGATGTTGGATATTTTGAAACTAATGTGACTGGGCGCTGTTGCTGCCATAGGCAGCAACAGCGCCCAATCAAATTAGTTTCAAAATATCCACTAGCTTACCTGTATAAATTTCTGGAAATTGATAGACAGGGGGTTCAGGAATCGATCGGTCGATCCTCACACGAACGTGATGTGGGTGGAGCTTAGCTAGAGATGGGAGGGGCCTAGCTAAAATTGGAAAGGTCCATTGGGGCCGGGTGACCACAAGGGTTAACGGGTTATGACTACTTATATTTATTAGAATCACGTTCCTGTATTTTAACCATATTCCGCACATAAATGCATCTCATCGATGGCACCTGTTCTGAAGTTAGAAAGTACAGCTGAAAATAAGTAAAATGTACTAGTTGGAAGTACTAGGCGTAGCAATATCCTCTCCCGACTCTCACTTAGTGTCACAAATTGGCTGAATGCTTTAGTGATCGGATGTTTTATGGCAACTGAATAAACTGGGGGAGCGAAGAAATTGACAGGCGTGTAATGACCTAGCTTGTTATAGTGGCTGATGGTAGTAGATTTAGTAGGAACTGCTAGGAATATAAAGAGACAGAGATTACTCAGAGCTACCTTTTATGGCAGATATGAGATACATGTGTTATATATATGCCATAAACGATAGCTCTGACTCATGTGATGATATAGTGTTATAGCATATTTATTACCAACTGGGCATCGCCTGCATCTTGAAGGGATAGCTTGAATGGACCTTCCCAAGTTTATCCAGCATCGTCTGAAGTTATTTGACGTCATAATTAACTACCTGACGTGTAGGCTGACTTCATAATCATTACGTCCATAAAGGATTCCAGTTGACCCGTCATTAACACTTTATAGTCCAACATCTTGTACGAATTGTATGTCTCTACTATTTAATAAACATGCTGTTGAATATTTTGAAACTAATTTGACAGGACACACTGTTGCTGTCATAGGCAGCAACAGCGCCAAGTCAAATTGGTTACAAAATATTCAAAAGCTTACCTGTATAGTTTTTTGGAAAGTGATAGTCAGGGAGGTCAGAGATCGATCGATCACAATACGAACGAGGTGTGGGTGGAGCTTAGATAGAGATGGGCGGGGCATAGCTAAAACTTGAAAGGTGAGTTATGGCTTGGCATACTTATGCATTAACATTTTCCCCTCATGAGCTGGCTTGACATCAACATTTTCTTCATTGATAACATACAGGTCAACATCAAACAGAAGCCAGGAGCCTTTTTGTGCTTTGCAGTTATTGTAGTAACGAGGATGTTTAGTATATCAATGGTAACAATGGTTTAGTGGGGATGAATAATAATGCTATTCAAAATGGCAGATAGATCAAAGATATGCAGAAGACAATTTATATTAACCCCTTAATGACTAAATTTGATTAAAACATTAAAATGTGATTATTGAATGTTCAATTGCATATCAATAGAAGACTTTTTTTATTTACCACTGGAATGACTGGCTCTGTTATTGAGCCGATCATTCCTGTGGTAAATTAAAAAAATACTCTTCTCTTGGTATTGCACATGGACATTTCTATGAGAAAATTGAAATCAAAAGGTTAACACCTTAATGGCTAAATTTGGTCAAGAAAATCAAAATATGTCCTTATTGAATATCCATTTGCAGCCCAAAGAGAGCCAGTACATTTTCAGAAATAGTCTTCTCTTGACCTGCAAATGGACATTCCTTAAAGCGATGCTACTCTCATCTCAGATCTTGTATTGCACTGATAGGTTATGGTTTATAGATTCCATATCATTCATATCCTGTCACATACCCTTATCTGTATCACAATTATCTGCTTTGTAATATCGCGCAAATGTTAAACAGTGATCGCCACCATCTTGTCATTTCAAGCGATAGTGGGTGATGTCATGTAAGTGCCAATGCATTACATTCTTCATTATGTAATATTCATCTCGTTGAATATTTTGAAACTAATTTGACTGGAAGTTGTTGCTGCCATTGGCAGCAACAACCTCCTGTCAAATTAGTTTCAAAATATTTAACCGCTTACCTGTATGGTTGCTTTTATTCCACGCTGCCAAACTATACCTGACGCCTCTATGACTGAGCTATATCCCGAGGCAGGCACGCTAGGATTTTTCTGATTGGTTGAAAAGTAAATCATGACAGCCATCATAGGCTGTAGAAATGTAGCAACGTTTAGCTAATAAAGCCTGAATATCTTTCTTTAGCGGCATGATAAAAAGATTAACATTACCTGCATAGTTTATGACTGGCATATTAGATCACCTGAATAGCCATCAAGAGATGGGATTAGTTATCCTTTAAGGTCACTGCATAGGCTGGTTTTGGTCGGATTCGTCGAGAAAGGCTTAACCTCTCTGTGTGAGGGTAATCGTAGACGTAGATTGTTCTCTGTATAACAAAGCATAGTTAGGAAAAATATCATTAGTATTACCCGGAGTGATATTAGAGATCTACATTGTTTGGGCAGGTCACACACGTCTGTCCCTAGCGTAGTAGAGCAGTGTGAAGAATTGCTTAGCCAGCAGTAATGAAACATTTCAATGCAAAGCAAAATGTTTGATCTAGAAACATGCCCTTTCAACGTGATTACTTCACCATGATTTAAATGCATGGCTAGCTTAAAGTATGCATCCAGGCGACAAGTATAGTTACATTTGGAATACTGCCAATGCTTTATTGAATGATTTACGGGTGAAGGAATAATTGAGGTGGATGAGTTAAAGCGGCATTTCATTGACAAGCGGTGCTTTACCTCAGTGCAACCGTGCAGTATAGTTAAAACGTGCGATTTGCTTAGGCTATGTCTAACTCATCGCTTGCACGTGAGGGCAATGGACCTTTCCAATGTATCCATCCATCATATAACATAATCAGCGACGTGACGTGTAGGATGTCGTCATAATCGATTACAGCATGAATGACTCGATTTAGTCCGTCTTAAACGCTTATTAGTCCGACACGGTGTACGAATTGTATGTCCTTGCTATTTAATAAACATACTATTGAGTATTTTAAACTAATCTGACGGGCGCTGTTGCTGCTATAGGCATAATATGTATATCTGTATACCTTTCTGGAAATTGATAGTTAGGGAGTTCAGAGATCGGTCGATCCCAACACGAGCGAGGTGTGGGTGGAGCGTAGCTATTGATGACAGTTTTCTCGAAATTAAGAGAGTGCATGGATCGATAGTCCGACACGTTCTACGAATTGTATTCTTTATTGTTTAATAAACATGCTATTGAGTATTTTGAAGCCAATTTGACTGAGCGCTGCTGCCATAGGTAGCAACAGCACCCAGTCAAATTAGTTTAAAAATATTCAACAGCTAACCTGTATAGTTTTCTCGAAATTGAGAGAGTGCATGGATCGATAGATCCCAACACGGGTTGAGTGTGGGTGGAGCTTAGCTAGAGAGAGACGGTATATATATATAAGACTGGAAGGGTCCATATTCCCAATATCCAATCATACACACATTAGCTAAACCAATCTAACAACTACACCACGTCATGTGACATGGCAGAGGCGATATATCCTTTTTTAATCCTGTCAAATAGATAATTAAATTAATTATTTAGTTTTAATGGAATAGTGGTCTCATCTTATAATATTCTGTTGATAGAAAATGCCACATGTAAACAATATATGGACAACACAGCATCATAGATTTAAAGAATGACAGAAGTATACATAGTCCGCACACGTCAGAGAAACCAGTGCTTCCATGGTTCATATATGGTAAAAAAAAAGCGCATGAAATGATTGACTATCTTTATTTAGCAACGATTTTCATATTCATTGCATTTGTCTTCTAATGAAGATTGTACATTGTTTTATCAATATACACAGCGAGATGACTCTATAATGCAACCGAGTCGATTGATACATGGACAATTTACAATGGTCATCTATGCGCAACCTAAATTACTCTCCTCGTTTGCATGGGTGTATTGATAAATAGATATTGATATACTTCTCAAATTGTATCATTGGCTTCCTTGGTCTTATAATGAACACAGACAATAGACCGTTTCAGTTTTAGCTATGCCCCGCCCATCTCTAACTAAGCTCCACCCACAATTCTCCGTGTTGGGATTGATCGATGCCCGAATGCGCTGACTATCAATTTCCTGAAAACGATACAGGTAAGATGTTGACTATTTTGTAACTAATTTGACCGGGTGCTGTGTCTGCCTATGGTCCGTCTTAGTCGCGTAGTCCGTCTTCAATTATGCGTTCGTTGCGTACTTATCTACGTCATTCATGACGTCATAACGATGTCAGTGTTTCTGATGTCATTCTACACGTCACGTAGTTGATTATGACGTCATGTGATGGATGGATAAATTGGAAAGCTCTAATTACGATTGCAGGTTATCGATTAGCTGACTTAATTCAACATTCCATGAAAGCTAGCTAACAGCAACAGGGCTTCTCCTGGAAAATACCCTCCTGAATGTAACAGTGAATGAAGAATGTTGTCAACTCTGAGAAAGAGACATACAAGTAGACAAAGATGGGAAAATAATGGACGAATGTAGTTTTGGATGTTCCCCGCCCACCTCTAGCTAATCCCCACCCACACTTAGCTACGCCCCGCCCATCTCTAGTTAAGCCCCGCGCACACTTCGCCCGGGTTGGAATGGATCGCTCCCTGAACTCCCTGACTATCAAATTCTAGAAAAACACAGGTAAGTTGCTGGATATTTGAAACTAATTTGACTGGTCACTGTTACTGCTATCGGCAAACGCATATTTATTAAATAGTAAAAACATACAATTCGTACAGCAACGCTGTCTCGTCATCAATTCACCATTAGCACACTGATGTCAATATTCTATCTTTTATCGTGTCAATGGCAAAGAAACTAGTGTACAACAGCAGCATCTTCCACCAAGCCTGTTGAAAAATATTCACCAGTTCATCTTTCACTTTAATTTGAAAATTTTTAAGCTTTGACATTAGAGTGGTAAGGGTTAAGCGCTCGTGACGAACTTACTTACGTCATTGAACAATTTAGTCAAAATCATAAATTGGCCGACGGCAAATCTATTCATCAAAGGAAAGATCTCTCACAGATTAATTACATATATTATTTAGATTCCATAGGCAGACACAATTGTCGAAATAGGGGTTATCCTGTTTATCACCGACTAGCTTGTTTCTGTCTGAAAGTGATCGCTAATTAGATTGCCTTACTTCTTGAGGCATTTAGCTATTCTTTCCTCCCCCAAGATACATTTAAATAGTGTAGAATCATTTGGAATCGAGTGAGCAGCAATCCAATGGAAATACATGTCGGGCGTTCATCCTGATTAAGCTGTGTATCCACAAAGTAGATTAAAAGCATATGTTTATTGCAAATATCCCATTGGCTAAAGTGTTTCTGAAGACATAGATTTCCACGTTCCAGTCAACATGTGCCACTCTTGTCGATCGGAGGTGTGCACATTATCTACTGTTATTTTGACAACATTGGTGTTGAGCTCCGTTGGCTTCTGCCTTCAATGGCACCATTTCCTAACTCTCTACTCCTTTAATGACTAAATTTCTTTACTTATTGAAAGTCTATTTTCAGGCCAAGAGAAGATTATTTTTGAAAAGTTACCACTGGAATGGCTGGCTCTGTTACCGAGCCAGTCATTTCAGTGGTAAAATTTCAAAAATACTTTTCTCCTGGCCTGCAAATGGATATTCTACAAGACCACTGCAGAGGCCGGTTTGGGCCGGTTTTGTCATGAAAGGGTTAACCCATAACCCTTGTGTCACATTAACCTTGAATGGTCAAGCCGGCAAGAAACGCCCACAGCAATGGTCTTAAGAATGTCCAGTTACAGGCTAAGAGAATAGTATTTTTGAATATAGAAACCGAGCCAGTCATTCCAGAGATAATTTTTCAAAACTACTTCTAAGTTTTGACCCGCAATTATCTTAACAGTTTCTATATTGGGGGTCAACCTGGTCAAACACGTTCTCTGTAGGTGTCTTGGGAGCAGAAAGCGATTTTTGTAATTTTATGTGGTCACTTTACAAGAAATAGTCTTCCCTTGGCCTTCAAACATTATAATTTTATTGAAAAATCTTGGTAATTAAACGGTTAATTGATATGAGTTGCAGCTTTGAGACGCTGTTGACATAAGTGTGGTTAAATCACAAAGAAAATTTCAATTTTCCCATAGAAAATGCTCATTTACTGAAAAGGGCCAAACTATTTTTGAAAATTTACCTTTGGAATGATATGCTCGATTATCACCGAAGTCATTCCAGTGGCAAATTGTAAATTTAAAAAATGTCTTCCTTTGGTCTGCAAATGTCCTTTTCTCAAGATAGATCACCACAGAAGCCATTTCCCGCCAGCCTGAGTGCTAAAAGGATAACTGGTTGCATGAGCACTGGTATGTGTCTGCTCTATTTACGGTTATGCTACATGATGTTTACGTTATTTGTTATATATTGTGATTCCATTTTAAAAACTGTGAGTTTCGACGGTTAACCATTTGTACACGAAAGACCAAACATACTTACAGGGTTTATAAATGATCTGTTGAGTATTTTGAAACTTATTTGACTGGAAGATGCTGCTGCCTAGTGGCAGCAACATGTTCCTGTCAAATTAGTTTCAAAATACTCAACAACTTACAGGTATTATTATTTAAAAAGTGAGATTCTGGGAAATCACTGTTCAAACGGGTAAAATCTGTTTACCATGTCTCTTCTCAGTTGGTAGAGTATTGCCACGGACAGTGGCATTGCATTTGTGTGAAAAGGTTTGACTGGAGATTAAAATGGACAATGTGTAGGTATGTAAGATGCGCTGTGGGAATTGATAAAAGGCGATTCATGTGCGCGTTCCCGCATACATCTAAGCAATGCAGTATATTGTGTTTTGTTAATAATATACAGTACGACTGATAAAGATGGCTTCCGTGGGATCCAATGCGCATTACATGATCATTCGTGCGATTCGACCATGATGTTACTATTATGTGTAGCATCTGTTATACGTATTCAAATCTGGACACTAAAATAATCATTCATTATATTTAGAAACATCTGTTTTCCTCATTTATATAAAGTGTATCTTCTGTGGAAAATATTCAAATACAAATATCCATTTATTCGAATGTCCTGACTTGTTAGACAATATAAACAACGCGAACACGCATTCTCCATCTACGTATTATATAATAGACCAACAAACACACGAAATAATCCTACTCATTAAAACAGTCGGTCATCTCCAGTGTATTGATCTATTATATATGGTAACACTGACTGGCTTAGGATGAATAAAGCTCACTCTCCGAGCATCATCTACGGGTTTCAGACAAAACACATAAAACAGTCAGAGAGATACACGATTTTTCTCTCTTCCTCTTTTTGCAAAGCGATGTATGTTGAAGATAAACCTATAGCTATGTTTGACCGTATGAAAGCCATTATGAGTGATATAGTCAAATGCTAGAATCAGATGAGTATTAAATATAAATCATTGATTCTAATTGACTAATCAGACACATGTGATCCTTTTAACCCCTATTATGTCAATTGCGCCTCAAAGTGTCCAGGATGTAACTCATATAAATTAACCTCTTAATTGTCAAGATATTTCAATAAAAGAATAATATTTGCAGGCAAATGGAAGACTATTTTTTTGTAAACTTAGCACTGAAAATTACACAAATCGCTTTCTGTCCTCAAGACAACTACAGAGAGCGTGTTTGACCAGGTTGACCGCCAATGGGGAAGTTGTTAAGAAAATACAAGTTTTTGATTAGCCAGCGTCAATTTGCAGGCCAAGAGAACCGTATTTTTGAAAATTGACCACTGGAATTACTGACTCGCTTACCGACCCAGTCATTTCAGTGGTAAATTTTCATAAATGCTATTCTCTTGGCCTGTAACTGGATATTCTTAAGACCATTGCAGGGGGGGGGGGTTCTTTCAGGCTTAACCGTTAAATGGTACAGTGACACAAGAAGGGTTTATGTAAGCATATCAATTTGTATGTAAATTGCATGTGAACAATGCTAGCTGATAAATAATCAATATAATCAAAATAATGTACCCAAATAAGAGAAAGGCTCACTAAATAGATGGCATAAAACAGCTTTATTCCTAAATGTATGTCGGGTACCTGACTCGGTCAAGATTAACATGTTCCCATGGTTTGCTATGCACTAGCAAAAAAGCTTTAAAACCTGTTTATAGAGGACAATTTATGGTCCGGTGACAAATGATCACTAAAACATATGGTCACTTATTAAGGTTGGTAGTCATATCAAATGGATTTTGGGGTTACAACATTGTGGTTAATGAAAGGTGCTGTCTTAAGACCTCCCTGTGACACCAAAAGCGAATATGAATTATAGACAGGGAATGGCTGATTCCTCATTAGCAATGGCTTATTTTGCTTGTGTTTCATGCAGAGTCGCATGTTAATTCTAATTTCACGTGAAATATTCTACAAGACCTGGGCAATACAGGAAGATTAATGAGTGTTCATATGGCTCTCGTTAGGGATTATATATATAATATGGATTTGCATATCTGTTGGGATAGTTTAAGTGAATTTATGTAATTGATAAATGGTGTGCTCCATGTCTTTTTGTCTGGAATTCAGTTATGCCTTGCGAGAAGACTAGCTAGCAGCATTCGGATTATGGATAACAAATTGCATTAAAGTATACTGGAAAATACAGACTGGCAGACTGACTGGCCGACTGACCCACTGAAAATCTGTTCAATCGATTGTCCAACCAACCACTCAACCAATCACCTAACTAACCAATCAAGCAATCAATCAATCAATCACTCAAGCAAGCACTCACTCAATCAAGCAAGAGAGTGTGTAGGCAAGCACGCAAGCAAGCAAGCATCAAGCAATCGAACAATTAATCAATCAAGCAATCAATCTATAAAACTTACCGGACAAGTATTAATTTATGAGAGAGGTGTACTTAAATAGTGTGTGTATGTGTGTGAGCAATCAAGCATTCAAGTGTGTATGTGTGTGAGGGTGATATATAAGAAATCGTAGATATAAGGAAGAGAGAGGTGAAAAGAGAGAGAGAGAGAGAGAGAGAGAGAGAGAGAGAGAGAGAGAGAGAGAGAGAACATATGTGGAATTATTCAATTATGGATGTTTGCTACGTTTAATCGTGTGAATGCACGGCATAACTGTTCGGTTTCATCTTCTTTTCCGCATAGTATCTCAATACAAACTGAATCTTGACATTGGCCTCGGGTTGTTACTTATGTGTAATTGGCGTCCATTCTAGATTGCTGCCTTTCAAGCAGTTTGTTATTTTGCCCTGGTATGCTGTACATATACAGCACATTTACTTCCATATACTGAAATTCATCAGAACCGTGAACTGGAAATAATACTTCAGGATTGTGTTTTGTTGCAAGAATAAATCAATGAAGCCTTCTAGAAAACATCTATTGGTATTGGAATTGTCCAAAGCATGCTTTGTGGACGGTGAGGAAAGGTTCAACGCAAATGGTATAAACACACATGAATGAACATCACTTTTTCTTGGAAATCTTCTTGTTGTTACAATATACAGTGTAGAATCGGGAATTTGTCCTGAGAGAGCTCAGACATTGTTCATGTTATCGCAAGCGAGGATTTATAACATGGGACCTCGTCAGAATTACAGTTGGAAAATGAGCCCATTGGATTAGATAACGTAGTTACGCGTTGATAGAGAAAGAGCTGATCTCATAAGAAATCATAGTGTAATTTACTTAAGAATGTGCCAAGTGGAAAACATGATCTTCGCTCCAATACATTGGCCAGCCAGACTGTATTACATAATCATAGTGCCTGGGAGAAATCGAATTAGATTGCGGGATGCATCGATTTCATCCAATCCCATGATAAGGGTGTAATGCATGATTTGATTTGATTTAAACATATTTTATTGTAACAATTGCACAATGGTATCGGGTCCAAGTTCTTACAACTTAGATTTGCCCTCTCCCTACAGAATTATTATAAGCAGCCAATGATTGAGAACACTAAACCGAGGTGAGAGAGAAATAATAAATTAAGAGGTGTGTGTGTGTGAAAGAGAGAGAGAGAGAGAGAGAGAGAGAGAGAGAGAGAGAGAGAGAGAGAGAGAGAGAGAGAGAGAGAGATGTAGGGGAGAAAAACGATGTAAACAGATTGAAAAAGAATAGGAAAGAAAAGAACAGCTCCTTAAAACACTGTCATTGTCGGATAGCAGTTAGCCATTAATATAATAGATTAAACAATACGAATAATTGAATTAACATACCATATTCATGGTTATTGCAGACCGTCGTCATTTACCCCCGTTTACCCACCCCAACCCTTCCTCTCAACTCCCACCATGCTTTCACCAGGTCTTCTCTTCTCGTTTCTTACACGAAAAATGAAACAGAAACGAGAAATGAGACCTAGTCACCTCCAACCCTGCCCACCCCACACATTCAAAATGGCTTCACTCCTGTGTATTTAGGTAAATCTGAACTTTTAACCTCCTCATAACTTGGAACGAAAATGCATGGCTATAGCGTGGACTATATGGACTCTTACAAAGGTGGCACGGACAGAAAATTGCTACCCTAGTTAAACTACTAACTAAGAAGCTATGGCAAATAGAGAATCTGGAACGAGGTCACTTTACATATCACTATTATGGACCGAGTTGAAAATTATCAATTTGCACGAGCTTTAACGAGTGCAAAATTGATACTTTTCTTTCAACAAGGTTCATAATAGTGATATGAAAAGTGACCAAGTTTGAGATTTTATTTATCATTTAAACTGTAATTTTGAAATATTTGCCAATAGTTGCTGATGTGACTTTTATCTGAGTTATCATTGTTGATTTTCGTGAAATCGATACCGCCGCTGTGCCGCACCACTACTTGCTAACATATACTGAATGCGCAGCAACATATAGTGACAAACACAAAATCTGGCGATGTCAGCCGTAAACTACACTTTTCTTCTAAGACTATCGCAGGGCCACGGCCATCAGTCGTTACTTCGCTGCCGACTGATAAACTGTCTAACGATGACATTTTGCGATGACGTTTCATGAATGACAAATCGTAATAAACAAATCGTAGTAAAAACAGTACCGCGTAGTAACCCCTACCATCACGCTCATGTCAATCAATGTTTTAATTGGTCTGTTTAAATGGGTTGCGTACCAAACAGCCAATGAATATACTCCGTTGAATATGGCACGTGTGCTCATATCGAAAATATGGAACGGGCTAGAAGACTTGATTATATGATAAATAGTTTTTATGGCATCATTATGGTGGTTCAATGAGATGAGTGGTCTTACATATAGAACCTGTTTGCGAATAGAACATTTAATCTGTTTCAAAAGCGGAAATCTATCACAAGATGGATGATTTTGTTTGGCCTTTTCTATCGATTAGTAAGCACTATCGACAACGGTTATAGAATTGCAGTTTCCACGCTTTGACTCTAGTTAGCCGAATTCAAAAACTTACATACAATTTGATAAACATTCTGTTGAATATTTGAAATTAATTAGACTCTGAGGTATCAAATTAATTTCAACTTTGTCAACACCTTACCTGAATAATTGTCTAGAAATCGAGTTTCTTGGTGCTCAGGTTTCAAATAGTAAACGCAAATATCCACACACACTAGTGAATACAACGAATCAGATGCAGATGAAATTCCATTCCATATATTAACCGTTACCACTCTGGTGACAAAATTTTACATTTTCAAATTAAAGCAAAAGATGAACAAATTTGATGGTATTTGGTGCTGTCGTGGGCAGTAACATCTTCCACCTAGGTTGTTGAAAAATGTACACTAATTTCTTAGCTATTGACACCCTAAAAGTTAGAATATTTGCATCAGTGTGCTGATAGTTAAAAAGCATATTTATTGGATAGCAAATTATATTACATGACAATGTGATGATATTTCCAATAATACCATTCTAACCTATACCACTTAATTTGACAATGATAATTTCTTAAGATTATTTCCATGGACACAGTGGAATCATGGAAATTCTTTAGTCGCATCACCTGTGTCTGGATATATATAACTAAGCACCGTCATGTTTTTATTGGTGTTTATAGATCTGAAGAGTATCACTGAATGAAATTTAATTAGAGCATAAGGTGTATATCGGATCTCATAGCTGTTAATTGAAAAGGAGGAATCCAGTTTTAGCCATGCCCCGCCCACTTCTATCCAAGCTCCACTCATGCTTCGCCCGTGTTAAGATCAATAAATAACTGCACTCTGTGAATCTCAATTTCTAGAAAATTATACAGGTAATCTATGGCAGCACTCAGTTAAATTAGTTTCAAAATAGTCAGCAGAATGTATATTAAATAGCAAAGACATACAATTTGTACAACTGATGAATTTTTAAGCGTCTAAGCCAGACTAAATCAAGTCATTCATGACTTAATTGATTACGACGTCACCCTCCGTGACACGTAGTTGATTATGACGTCATGTGATTGACTGAGAAACTATAATGATAAATTATTACAGCTTATACATATATAGATGATGCTGTCAGAACTGTGTCAGATATGTGTTAATACTGTCTGGGTGGGTGTCTGTCTGTGCGAGTCTGTATGCATATGCGGTTGCTGTATCGTAATCTCGAGATGTACGGGAGGCATCTTCACTAAACTTGTCGGGGATGTTGCATTCGGTGCTCCAATGCAGGCGTTCAGAAATGTTCAATGATCAAAGTGCAGTACCATCAGAAACCTTAATTGGGTGAGACTCGAAATTCTCTAAATACATGCTCAAATTATTTTAGTTTCATTTTATTTGGTCAATTGCTCTTTTCTAAACATGTGATTCTTAACGAGTGGGGTATCAATATGACTCAAAATGGCAACTTCACATTAATTAATAGGTCTCACTTTAGGATAAGGTATCAGACCTGGCGTTTCAAAGGTGCATTTGTGTACCAGTAGCAACAACTCATTATGCCTAGGAATCGCAGTTGTAAGGCTATCATGCAGATATTCAGTTAAGTGTTATGAAACTAACCTGAACAGAACTTGTTGCCCCCGTATGCCACATCACCGTTAAAATAGTTGATAGAAATTTCTATAAAACGTTGTTTATCTTTTTATCTTATATTTTGGGTTAAAATAGGTTCATATCTGAAGTAATCTTATTGGTGAATCATACTTAACTCTTTAACATTCACAGATCAGTTGCAACAAATTCTTGATGTAAGGCATACTGTGTTGAATATTTTGAAACAGGTTTGACTGGAAGCTGTTGCTGCATATAGCAGCAACATGTTGCACTTTAGATTAGTCTCACAATAATGAACATCTATCTGGAATAGGTGTCTTGAATTTGAGAAACTGGAACTTTGATGGTTAACGTGTTAATGGAATATTTTGAAACTAACTTGACTGGGTGCTGTTTCAACAGCACCCAGTCAATTTAGTTTCAAAATAACCAACAACATGATAATTAAATAGCAAAGCCATACAATTCAAACAACAAGGCTTACTCTGTCACCAATTAAGCATTCGTGACGAACCTAGCTACGTCATGAACATTCATGACATAATTGATTCTGACGTCATACTAGACGTCACGTGGTTGATTCTGACATCATGTGATTGATGGATAAAGCTACTTTTACTATACTCTGATAGTGCAGATTACTGGAGAGATACAGGCAAATACCGGAGAAAAAAGGCTTAGTATTGCCCCCAATAACGGCCCGATAACCTGCATTATCAAGGTTAAGATGTGTAATTATATATTCAGGCGCGCAAAATTAAAGGCGTGTTAATAAATGTGCCCCTAGGAGAGATGGGCACAAGCAAGTGCATTGTCAAAAGTGGCCAAAATGTCAATCTAATCATACGAGTCAGCCACTAAAGAATTTGAACAACCAAACCAACACTGTTCCGTTCAAATGAGTATAGGGATCTATACATTCTGCGGGAACTCGCATTTTGTTTACTCTGTTTAAGTCACGTACACTTAAAGCGGGAATAATACTCTCGGCTCTATGTAAATAGAAGAAATATAGAGCAGGTAGTCGAACTTCATGGGCTGGTCAAAGAGAAAGGGGCATTGCTAGCATTTAGACTAACATTTATTCTGAAAATAAGGTCCATTGCTGGCATGGCAGAGAAGGATTAAAACGACGAACCATAATCCGCCCAGCTCTCAATAGATACGTTTTACTTACTGCGTCTGGAAGTGTCAATATGTGTGTTTCAAATGGCGATGGTCATGTGTGTTTGTTATTGATGTTTTATGTTGTTTTATGTTTTATGTTGTTGTTGTTGGTGGTGGTGGTGGTGGTGGTGGTGGTGGTGGTGGTGTTGGTGGTGGTGGTTTGGGGTGGTTGATGCATTGTGTTGGCGGGTGTGGTGGTAGAGGTGGTGGTGGTGCTGAGGCTGATTGTAATGGTTGTCGCTGTGGTGGTCGTGTTGTTGTTGCTGTGTTGGCAGTAATGGTGGGTGTAATTTGCTGATGCTGATACTGGTCGTAACCCCGGTATTTCTGACGGATGGTGTTATGGCAAGGGCGTTTGGAGTTTGCATTGTGATTGGTGCCACTGGGAAGAGCATGTATCTGTGCTGATGAACATAAAAATAGCATCCCGCGGTTATAATTCTTGTTGAAATAGGGATATCAAATCTACCATGTTGTAATGATGGCTGTGTTGTTCCACGTGACATTTGTTGTTATTAGTGTCATCAATGTTGCTTCAGGGACATCTAATATATATATATATATATATATATATATATATATATATATATATATATATATATATATATATATATATATATATATATATATATATATATATATATATATATATGCCATTTTCTGATATTTACACAACAGCGATCTATTAATCTACCCACACTCATCCATGTTACAATTGTGTGATTCTAATGATACCATGGCATATCGCTTTCCTACATAGAAATTCCCGATCCAAGTACACTGATTTGATATAAACACTAAGAATACAACTGCTTGGACAATCAAGTAAACATGCACATGTGGTTTCAATGTGAGAGGGGTACCTCCACTGTCTGTGGGTATGTGGAGTAATATGTCCGTCGATACCATTGCATGCACACATTCTGTTGATTGATCCATATTCTGTTTGATAAAATAGTAAAGTACTTATTCCTTTTATTTTAAGATATAAAATATAAACCACTCCAAATAAGATGTTAATGGTAATCTTAAATTTGATTCAGTAATATACATAATGTACATACAGATTTCATGATGTGCGTTTCATTTGCAATAGTTGCTGGTGTATCTCGGTTGTTAGTAGCGTCATCGCCACCTTCTGCTTTCCCGTGAAACACATCTATGCAGGTCAAACTGGATGGATAGTTTTTGCAATGGCCCTGGAGGTCATTCTATAGTTTAAACGTTGAACTGCTGACATCATGTTGGTTTTATAGTCCTCACATTTTGAATCAGAGACCTCTTTTCTACGAGCGTACTATGAAATATCCATAAGACAAAGACGTCACATGTTACAGATCCACAAGTTTGCACCCCTTTAAACCTGAAATACTAAAACACCAAAATGCTTTAAAGCTTACTAATGGAACTTTCCAGTTTATCCGTCACTCATATAATGTCATATACGCGGCAACAGCACCCAGTCAAATTAGTTTCAAACTCCTCAACAGCTTACTTGCATAGTTTTCTGGAAATTGATAGTCACGGAGTGCAGGGATCGATCGGTAACAACACAAAAACGGGCCTGGTAGAGCTAAAACTGGATTATTATGTTGATGATTTTGAAGCTAATTTGACTGGGACCTGCTGCTGCATATAACAGTATATGATTGCTGTTGGGATTCTGGGAAATCATGGATCAAAGGGTTGCGCATGCAGGACTACAGAATTCATAGTGTCCATTGTTCTAAACTTTGGCTATATAAAGTACTATGGATTAGTTCAGTAACCAGTTCCAAACTATACCTGGGTATCAGACATAATGGGTATGTATTGTCGAGGGTGTTTTTCTCAATGTGCACTTCATATCAGTGCATCCAGTAATGGAGATTGAGTCATCAACGGGGTGCACATATTATTTACTATTTTTCAGCATATGACTATAAGTGTAGGCCGGTGATTACATGCTGTGTTAATATGGTGGTTTTATTTGGAATTTGTCGGGTGCCTCTCCTCATAGCGCAACCATGTTCGTGATTGCTTGTCTTGATATCACATGAAGGGCCTAAAATTATTTATGACGTCATCCTACATACATCAGTAACCGCATGACATAATTGGTCAAGTGTTTGAGATTTGATGTGATGATAATGGATCTAAGATGAGACTGCATTAGCAAAGACTCATAAAATCTGTCCGCGTGATATTATTTATATCGACGGGATTGGTACGGTCAATAGTTCACCTTTCCAGAGTACCCACCCATCATATGACATCATAATGAACTGCGTGATGTGTAGAATGACATTATAATGAATGACGTCATGAATAACGTCGATAAGTACGTCACGAACGCATATTTGAAGACGGTCTATGCGTTGTTGTACAAATTGTTTGTTTTTACTATTTAATAAATATTCTGTTGACTATTTTGAAACTAATTTAACTGGGCGCTGTTGCTGCCATAGGCAGCAACAGCACCCAGTCACATTAGGTACAAAACATTCAACAGCTTCCCTGTATAGTTTTCATGAAATTGATAGCTAGGGAATTCGGTGATCGATCAATCCCAGCGCGGCGAGGTGTGGGTGGAGCTTAGCTAGTGATGGGCGGGGCATAGCTAAAAATGGAAAGGTCCATTATGTGCATTTTGAGGTCTACGAGAATTACCATTGCTCACGACACTGTGTTCTTTGGCGCCAATATTTCATGACAGTAGCAACTTCTAAATGAAGACCATACCATGATCGTAATGAGTTGTTCGAGGACGGTCCTGGGAGCATCTAGCATACTGCATTGTTTTATTCAAACATTCGTTGATAAATATCTTGTGAAAGCTACAGAGTGATCTACACATTGCTTCGATGCCAAAGATAATATCGATCTTGACAACATTTACATTTCCGAACATCCAGTCACACATCATCAAAGCAATCTTGTTCAATTCAATTGTGAATCTAATTAGATGAACCCCTAAGTATGAAGGATTGTCTACACCAATGCTAGTCATAAAGTAAAATAGAATTAACGTATTGTTGATGCATGTGAATCACGGCAGCCTATGCGTCAGTACTATTCAAGGAACCATTTGTGGTACTCGCTACCGAGAGTGTTTAACTGATGTATCAGACAATAAAAGAAACAGATAATACAAGATACAAGATACAATGGATCACTCCCTATGTAAAGATACCAAAATCATCTGTATCCATACAGTTAATGATATTGAGATTCTACCTGAAATGATAAAATGTAATAACGGACTAGAAAGCTAGAGGGTAAAGATCACTATCATAAGGCGTATAGAGTATAGAAATACTCACAATATTAGTAACCATAAATTGAAAATTCGGGAAGATAATGCGTCATTTGCGTGTTGTTTAATGTATCTAAATGGCTAATCAATCTCCAGACAATTGGGATGGTGGCATTGATCCCGATCAACTAATGATATAATCGCATGTTTGATCACCATGTACAGCCATAGAACTATATCAAGCCCGTGTATATCTGCGTGAATGAGGTTGTGGGAAACTGAACCACGTGCATCGCTGTATGTACGATGTGGTAACACTCACGTCAAATGATCAGCCATGCAAATATTAATCAATACAACTCTCCATTTATTAGATAGGCAGTTGTAAATTTCAACATATTGTATATTTCAATAGAGGAATCCAACCTCTAAGTCAAGTATATGATGTTATATTTAAACACGTCTCAGATAGGCTGACGTCACAAATAAAATACGTTATGAATGATATATGTAAGTCCATCAGAGACGCTTAATAGTCGGTCAAGTTGTATGAATTATTTGTATTTACTACTTAATAATGCATATTCACAGCATAATGCTTGAAAATAAAATTGTTAAAATTGTATACTTTTTGGAGGCACTAAATTGTGGGCGTAGATGTAAAGGAACGAAAATCTTAACATACGATGATTTCATCACGTATACATTCATATAAGACACGAGTCCCTATTTCAAATTCACAACCAATGAAATTATAATAATTTAACGGAGTGACCTCATCATATGCTAAGAGTTCTTTCGTTTCATTACATCTAGGCACACGAGTTAAGCATCTATAAGTCTAAAAGATTTTTGTGAACATGCATCTTTAATAAACATTATGTTGGATATTTTGAAACTAATTTGACTGGGCGCTGTTGCTGTCATAGGCAGCAAAAGCACACAGTCAGATTGGTTTCAAAATATTCAACAGCTTACCTGTATAAGTTTCTGGAAATTGAGATTCAGTATGTTCATGGTACGATCGATCGCAACGTGGTCAAAGTTTGGGCGGAGCTTAACTAGAGATGGGCGGGGTATGGCTATTTGGATTCATCCATTAAACAATCATTTCTAGCGTAAGCAATTCTAGGTTGAGTGTATTTCAAACCGACAAGCTGAGTGTCGTTTATTGACAATATTGGTCAAGTTCGACTGGTGAACCATAGTTAAAGGAGAACTAACTTCATATCAGAATAGTTATTCAAGTGATCTAACACGCCACTAGTAAACTATAATAGAATAGTTAGCTTATTTTCATGTATGTATGTATGATTACTGTATTCTGCGGCTGTAGTAGTAGAAACATCCTACAGCTGCAATCAGTCCTTCTTCGCTTTTGCCCACTGTGTCTTGTCCTCAGCCAAAATTCTTAGCTTCCTCAGGTCCATTCTTGACTTGAGTGTACCTAATCCTGCTTGCCTCATCCCCTCGTAGCACGCTTAGTAGATTTATGCAATGACGTCCTCTCCTGGCTCTGTATTTGCTGGCTCCGAGTAGGGCGAATTCCCAGGCTCTCCGTGCTGGTGTGTCTTCTGGCATTCTTAGCACATGGCCAAACATGGACCATCTTTGTTGGGCGACCTTTACAGACAGCGGGGGCGTATTACACATCTTGTATAGTGCATCGTTGGAAATTATGCTCTCAGGCCATCGGTGTCCATTGATGGTGCGCAGGTGTTTGCGGTGGCAGGCGTCAAGTTTGTCTAGAGCTGCCTTTGGGGCTGCCAAGCTGTTACAGTTATACATCATCAAGGATACGCAGGTTGCATTGTATAAACGTAGTCTTTTTTACCAAGGGCATCTTTGATCTACGAATCCATAGCTTCTAGAAGGACTGGAAAGGTATGTTCCCCATGATGCAGCGTGCAGCAATGTCAGTTGTACTGCAAAGCAGTGAGCCCAGGATTTTACTTTTCCTCCATGGTTCGCCGCCACGGAGTGGATCGTCATTTTGTTTAGTTTCATGCTTTGTAGATAGGCATATGTGGGTGAACTCTGTTTTGGATTCATTTATAAAGAGATTCTCAATTTTTAGTTTGCTTGCAGATATTGGGAGAAGTTCGTCAAGGGGTTTCTTTTCCTCATCTATAAAGTCCACATCGTCGGCATATTCCATCTCTAGCGGCATTCCCAGTATTGACACGGGGGGGGGGGGGGGGGGGGCGGGGTGTTGGTCTTGTGGAGTTTTTCCGGCCGGATTTCAATCCAGCAGCCAAGTAACAGGTGAAGAGCACATGGGATAGACAATCTCCATGTGGGGAGCCGATTGATGTCTCAAAGTCTATAGACTTCACTGACTTGACTCGTACTCTCCGGTTGGTGTCTGCAAGCATTAGTCTCACTAGTCGTAGCTCATCTTCATTGCAACTGGCCTGGCATAGTACATCGAGAATCTTTGAGCGTTTAATTGTGTCGAATGCTCGTGACATGTCAATGCCCATTTTGTGGAAATCTCAGTGTTTGGACATGACTACCGACACAAGTATGCGTTGAGCCCATACAATGTCTGCCCAGCTGCGTCCACGTTTGAATTCACCTTGACATGATCCGGTGTAAAGTCGTCGATCTTGTCTCGGATGTGGCATAGAGTAACAATTGATAGGATTTTCAGGATGCTGTTTAGGAGCACAATGGGCCGCAACTTGGCTGGGGGCCAGGTGGCTTCTTGGGCCTGGGTAGCGCGATAAGGATGCCTTGGCCTACAACATCGATGGGGAGGTGGTGCATAAAAGCTGAAATGATTATGAGCGTGATCGGTTTTGAGATAATGTTACTTGCATATTTGAATTGTTCATTGCTCATGCCATCAGGTCCAGATGCACGTCCATTTTTCAGGGTTTTAAGTGCCTTCTCAACCTCTGCTGTATTAATTGGTGTTAGTAATGGCCTGGTGTCTCCTGAGAATGGGTGCAAGGGCTCGTCATCCTGGCCAGTGAACTGTTCCTTGAACCATTCTCGAATTGCCTCGGCTTTGCCTTGCTCAGTCCCGATAAAGTGTCCTTCAGAGTTGTGTACAATTAGTGGTGGTGTGTAGTCAGCAACTCTCAGGGCTCGGGCTGTCCGAAACATTTTGTAGCAGTCATCCGTGGCAGTGATTTTATCTGCTAGGGCGTCTGCTTGTTGGATAGCAAGATCTTTTACGCGTTCTCTATTGTCGCGCAGAATGTTATTGCGTTCCTGGCGTAGTTTGGTGCGATCTTCACTTTGGCCACTTTGATAGATGCGCAGACGTAAAGCTTTCTGTTTTGCTGACAGTTTTACTACGAGATGGTCGTCAGTATACCCAGTTCTGTTGTTTTTTAGAACACTTATGGTGCTAGTAGCTGATGATTCCATAGATGTCAGTATTTTGGTTAGGGCTTCGTTTGGATCGGAGCTGACGTCGATGTTAGGGATCTACTCCCCGAGGGCCTTTTTGTATGACATTTCAGAGTCAGTGTCGCTGATGAGCTTTGGTAAGTTGTAGGTGACTCTACCCTCTTGCCTGGTATGGCGTTTGTGCATTAGCTAGAGCTGGTTCATATGGGTGCGTGTAATGACTGGCTTATGGTCAGAATTGAGGTCTGTGCCTCTATAGGAACGAGCATCCCGAAGTAGGGGTCTTGCTGCTGTCTTGCATAGTATGAAATCTATTTGGGTGAAGACAGCTTTTGTAGCCTTAGAATCTTTAGGAGCTATGCGATCAGCAATGTGTCCAGCCCATATTATTATCATGCGGCTAAAGAAAGATATTCAGGTTTGAGTAGCAAAATGCTGGTATATTTCTACAGCCGATGATGGCTGCCATGTTTTACTTTCCAACCAATCAGAAAAAGACTAGCGTATGCGCCTCAAGACTAGCGTGTATACGCTCAGTCATAGGGGTGCCACAAATAGTTTGACAATGTGATATAAGAGCAACCATACAGGTAAGCTGATGAATATGTTGAAACTAATTTGACTGGAAGTTGTTGCTGCCATAGGCAGCAACAACCTCCAGTCAAATAAGTTTCAAAATATTCAACAAGATGATTTTTACATAATAAAGAATGTAATGCATTCGCGCTTACATGACATCACGCACTATCGCTTGAGTAGACAAAATGTCGGAGATTATTGTTCAACGGTTATGTGATATTACAAAGCAAATAATTGTGATACAGATAAGGAAATCTGATAGGATATGAATAATATGGAATCTATACCCCATGATCTATCAGCACAATACAACATTTGAAATGAGATTAGCAGCGCTTTAAATATAGTTAGTTAGATCCCAATCGAACGTACCTAGTTAACTAGCTAGTTAACTATAGCCGAGCGAGCACCAGAGTTCGGCAGCAAATGGTTAGTACGAAATTTGCGTAAATTTCACTATTGCGGATGCGCCTGGCTTGTTACGAATAAATGCATTTCAAAGTGTAAATAGATCACTACCTAATTTAGGTTTGATGAAATGATACTTGTTTATTGTATGTAAATATTCTCAAGGTCTATTTCATTCCCACTTTATCTCAGATGACCACTTTTTGACGTCTTAGCTGACAAAAACAACCTATCCTTGTTTCAATCAAATCAAACGACATAAACAGTTAATCAGGTCTGGTACCCGGCTACAAATTTTCTGCAATAGTAATTCAATGGGGAATCGGGTAACAACGAACTATAGTTAACTATCCAGCGTTTGGCTGGCCGTAGCAAATGCGCATGTTCACTAAACTAGCTAACTGATTATGGTTGGACAGTCAGACTTACCCACTGTATAATGTATCGTTTATTCGGACTTGGGATTTAACTAATGTGGTCTTTACTCCCATATCGTCTCTAACTAATGCGGTCTTTATTGGCAGAAGGGCTCTTAAATAGAGAGCCTCGTTAGAGCAGGGTTGGCTGTAGTTTGACATAATTACAATGTAGCTTTTAACATACTCTCATTATAACAAAACTTTGTCAACGTTTTGTAATCATCACTGCGAAGCAATCCTTATCGGTAATCAATTAATATAAGCGTGTGTGTCTAACTGCTGGGAAAGAAACCATTTCTCTGCCGTAGACGCCATCTGCGTGGCCTCATTCATAGTGGTGTCTGAGTACTAATAATGCAATAACCGTTTAGCGCTAGCAAGTGAAGTGCTCAATCGAATAGTCATTACCTGAATTATCATAAATGAAAATAATATTTCACACAATGAGTGAGACGGTGACGTCTCGCACTCCTCTGCATGGAGTATTTTTCCGCCGAATCGATTATCTCCATTCGGAGACTATGGAAAATCGCGTATTAGATCTACGTGTATAACATTTCCTTACAGAAATGAGGAATCCGGTTTTAGCTATTAGCTATGCCGCGCTCAGCTCTAGTTAAGCTCCAGCCACGCGTTGTCCTTGATGGAATTGAACGATCTCCGGACTCTCTGAATCTCTATTTATAGAAAACTATTTCAGGTACGTTGTTGAATATTTGGAAACTAATTTGACTGAGCGCTGTTGCTGCCTATGGGAGTCAAAGTCAATTAGTTTCCAAATATTCAACAGCATGTTTATTAAATATTAAAGACAAACAATTCGCACAACATCACTTAGTCCGTCATAAATTATTCATTCATGACGTCATTGAGTATGACATCAGCCTACAGGTCACGTAGTTGTTTATGACGTCCTATGATTGATGGATAAACAGGAAAGATCCAATGTGCGCATATATAATTTGATCTGCGTTGTCAGACTAGCAATAATAAAAAAATTTTAAACAGTCAACGATAATACGATTTAACCCTTCGAACCTGACTAGAAAGACCAAATTCTTAGGGAATATTATTTTGAATCTAATTTGATTTAGAGCTGTTACTGACTCTAGCAGTAACCGGCTTCAGGTAATTTAGGTTAAACGTATCGAACAGCGTTCCTATGTGACATTCGTGGACATGAGATGCTGAAATTGCGAGGGTTCAGCGACAGAGCCTAACTTATATAACCTTTAATATAAATGTTCTTTATCTTTTCCAAAATTGCACACATAAACCTGCTTCATCTGGGTCATTCCAATAAAATACACAGTATTGCCTTAGGCCGAATAAGGCATAAAACTAGCGCCAAAGTTCTATACGTGAGACGGTAACTCTTCCATTGCAACACGTGACGATAGGAAATTGAAAATCTCAATAGAGGAATCCAGTATTAGCTATGCCCCGCCCATCTCTATCTAAGCGCCACCCACACGTCCCCCGTGTTGGAATTGCTCGATCCATGAACTCCCTGCCTATCTATTTCCAGAAAAATATACAAGGAATTTGTTGAATATTTTGAAACTAATTTGACTGGATGCTGTTGCTGCGTATGGCAGCCCAGTCAAATTCGTTTCAAAATATTAAAGAGAATGTTTATTAAATAGTAAAACCATACGATGCCTACACAACGCCTAGTCTGTCATCAATTAAGCATTCGTGACGGACTTTGCTACGCCATTCAAGACGTGCTTAATTATGACGTCACCATACACGTCCCGTAGATGCTTGTGATGTCATATGATTGACGGAAAAACTAGAATCCCCAACTGTTAAGCGCATGTAGATGTATGACCAATGCAGTTAGTGGTTGCTACGAGAAATAGGATGGCTCATGTTTCGTGGAATTCTGTTGATTATGACGTCATTTGATTGACTGCACGCGGTAAGCGGTATGCGGAAGGCGGAACGGCGGGATGCGGAAAACCAGATCGCTTAATCTAGCGTTTTTTCCGGACGAAAAAGATTCCATTTCGGAATAGAGTACATGTAACCTAGCAACGAAAGGGTAATCCAAGTTTTTAAAGCTGATGTATTGTCTAAAATTTTAAGAACTAATTTGTCGAAAAAATTTGGAAATCAGTAATATTATAATTACATGTTAGATTAGGCCAAGGTATCATTTTGAATCTAGTCGTTAGTATCCGCCCATTTTGGATCTACATCTCTCGCCTCCGTACATAAACGTGCTGTAATGGTCTATCAAAGCGTAAAATAATGTGTTGTCGCTTTTGAAAGACATTTGATAGAAATATCGCAATATCACCAATAAAAATGCAATAAAATTACGCAAGGATACCGCGTGCAGGTAAACGGTACACACGATATTTTACCCGCATTCCGCATACCCGCTTTCCGTTCCGTGTTCCGCATTCCGCACCCGCGTACCAGGCAAACGCAGTTTAAAGGTTTAACGATCCGGTCTTTTATGGCAACAGAATATAGTGTTAATTAGCAGGCGTCTAATGACCTCACTTGATATAGTGGTCGGTGGTACCCTGTTTAATACGCGGTGTTAAGAGTCCCGGAAAAGAGAGAATTCTTTTGCCATGAAAGCGGAATCTCCCCTGTATAAAGTCATTTGGTTATTGGAATTCGTATGCCCATTCATACAGCGCGTGTTGGTCCCATACAACAAATAATGTCTAATCTATCGTAGATGTTAACCATGTCAACATCAAAGATGCTGAAAAAATAGGGAGCCTGTTTGTAGTCATGCTCTGAATAAGCATGTTGTAAATTAATGCCAACATTATTGTCACGATGAGAATTAACATGGTATTGTAAGTACCGCATAGATCAAAGGTACGCCGGAGGAAGCTACCAGGAACTTCCGTGTGTGAGACTAATGGTATGCGTGCATTGTCGGCTGTAAGCACTACGTGGCAAGGGAAAATACCATTAGTAATGCCCATAGCGAAGTGAGTGAATTTGATTGTTTGCGCGTGCCAGACAAGCGTGTACGGAAATAATTGTCCATCCGAGCGATTAACTAATTAATGAATCTAGTTTATCGGTTAATCATATGATGTCATAATCAACTACGTCACAAGTAGGCTCACGTGTCATAATCAATTGCGTCATGAATGGCGTAGTTAGGTTAGTCAGGAATGCTTAATATATGACGGACTAAGCGTTGTTGTATGAATTGTGTCTTTACTCTTTAATAAACATCAGCCTATATTGAATATTTTTCTAATAATTTGAATGGGTGCTGTTGCTGCCATAGGCAGCAACAGCACCCAGTCGAATTAGTTTTAAAATATTCAACAGCTTACCTGTATAGTTTTCTGGAGATTCAGGTTCAGAGAGTGCGGGGATCGATTTATACCAACACGGGAAAAGCGCGGGTGGAGCTTAGCTAGATATGGGCAGGGCATAGCTAAAATCGGAGTCCTCTATCAGCCAGCAAATTGATGTACATTTCATATCAGCGCAAAACAATATTGATCAGCAATTAATATGACCTTTCAGCGCGACGATTTTGTCAAATACAGTAATCAATAAATTTATTCGACGCGAATTAACCAGAGTACAACTTCTTGTATAGCTGAAAGAATGCGTGCAACAACAATAACATTTTGAATAATACAAATCTAATTTTTTCCTTAATAATCTCTAGGCGTATGGTGTTCTGAAGTAAGAGCCGCTTAGACGTCCTATTATTGACAGTGCGCGTTAGTATATTACGTCACACGTTAGCTGCCGGTACAATCAAAATGGTGCAGCTCCTCTACCAAAAACCGAGTAGCCCGTCGTGAATTGTATGTATTGGGTGACCTCCACGCTTAAATAACATTAAGTCATAGACATCAACAGCTTCCTGTCAAAATTAGTTTAAATGTATTCAACGGCCTACCTGTATAGTTACCTTTAAAATGAGATTATAATAATTGACCTGTTTATCCATCCATCACTTGATGTTATATGACGCCATAATCAAGTACGTGACGTGTAGGATGACGTCATAATGAATTATGTCATGAATGTCTCGACATAGTCCGTCTTTAACGCTTAATAGTCCGACACGTTGCACGAATTGTATATCTTTACCATTTAACAAACGTTGCAGTAGGCAGCAACAGCACCATGTCAAATTAGTTTCAAAATAGTTAACAGCTTAACTGTATAGTTTTCTTGAAATTGATAGTCAGTGAGTTCATGGATCGATCGATCGCAACATGGGCGACGTGACATGTGGGTGGAGCTTAGCTAGAGATAGGCGGGGCATAGCTAAAAAGGGAAAGGTTCATTCAAAGTGTTAAAATCGACTCCAACATCCGTACAACGTGGGCGGGGCTTAACTAGAACTGGGCGTGGCATAACTACCTGTGTAGTTTTCTGGAAATTGATAGTCAGGGAGTTCAGGGATCGATCGATCCCAACAAGTGCGACGGGTGGGTGGAGCTTGGCTAGAGATGACGGGGCATAGCTAAAACTGGAACGGTCTATTCCAGATTGTTAAACTCGACTCCAACACGTGTACAAAGTGGGCGGGGCCTAGCTAGAAATGGGCGTGGCATAACTAGAAACTAATCCCTATATTGCATTTATTATCTGGCATTCAAACGCAGACAGGATCCCACGAAACATGAGTAATCCTATTTCTCACTTGTCTCGACTGAAAGCAATCACTAACTACATTGGCCATACTTCTACATGTGCTTAACGATTGAGGAGTCCAGGTTCTCAATCAATCATATGACGTCATAATCAACTACGTGGCGCATATGATGACGTAATAATCAATTGCGTCATGGATGATGTAACTAAGTTCGCCACGAACGCTTAATTGATGAAGGACTAAGCATTGTTGTACGAATTGTATGTCTTTACTGTTTAGTAATCAGTCTGTTAAATATTTTGAAACTAATTTGACTGGGCGCAGCAACAGCGCCCAGTCAAATTAGTTTCAAAATATCCAACAGCTTACCTGTATATTTTTCTGGAAATTTAGATTCTGAGTGCACGGGGATCGAGCGATCGCAACACGGGCAAAGCGTGGGTGGAGCTTAACTAGAGATGGGCGTGGCATAGCTAAAACAGGATTCCTCCATTCCGCCTTCTTAAAATGCATTTGAATAGTCGAGAATCGTCGAGAATCTCGCGGTCTGTGATTCAATAGAACAGTGTTATTTATTTCCTAGTGATAGATTTGATTACAGTTTGCTCCTGAATGGGTTAACACGATTTCAAAACCGAACAGTGTTGAACACGATGTAAGAAATGTTCTGTTCAATATTATGAACATAATTGGATTTGGACGACAATGCTTCCTTCCCGATTATATTCACTGGTAGTCATTCACATTATCTAGTAGAGCCATCATAACAATTTTGCTATGTATGTCGTTGTTGTCAGTATTCAACAACGCTGGTTGTCATTGGCGAAAAGTAGATATCATCATATACCTTGTCACGGCTGCGCCCTCTTGGGACTCACCTTGAGCACATGCCTCCTTATATCAAGGGCATTGAACATAATGATATTGAGGGCATGAAGTCAACGTGCAAAGTCACTGTGAACTTGGTATAACACTCTATTTTTTCGGTTAAATTTTCAGCTTAGGTTAGCATATCGTCTTATATATCGGTATGGATTCACCTTATTGGGACTAAACATGGGCACAGGCTCCCTTGAATCAAGGGGGTGAAACGCAATGATATTGAGGTCAGCGGTCAAAGTCGTTGTAACACTTGCCTTGTATAAAATGCAGAGGTTATCGGATAGGTTCTTCTGCTTAGCTCATCTTGGCTTCATTTCAGAATTTGTCCAAAAAATAAAATGCGCATTGCCATGCAGGTACCGCAACAAGTAGGTGCAGCATACAGACATTCCGAATTCTGAACTTCTGAGGTCAGTGGGATCTTGATTCAAATCTAGATTCGCATTTAAAAATCCAAATGCTCACATTTTGCCAATATGCCGTGTTTACGAGTAGCAGCGACGCATCCAAAGTTGGGGTGGGTGGGTGAGAGTTGTGGTGGTGGCGTTCGTGGGCGAGGATGGTGGGACTAATGGCTGCGATCCCAACTCCACTCCGATCGCTTGTGGTTATAATATTTTCATATCACATTGTATATGTGTGAACTTCCAATGGAGTGACGCATTTCTTAATATACCCCGCCCATTTATAGCTAATCTCCGCCCATTTCTATCTAATCTCCACTCACGTTTTTCGCGTGTTTGGATCGATTTACATACTTTGAACCCCGAATACTATTAATCCCATTTCCAAGGTAATATACATACGGGTAAGTCATATGGTAGCAACAGCTTTCAGTCAAATTATTTTCAAAATTTTCAACCGAATTTTTAGTAAGTTCATCAAAGACATACAATTCGTACACTTGACGTACCTTTCCAGCTTCATGACGGAGTATTCTCTGCCAATGATGATTGTAACATCAGTCTATACATGGCGTAATCGACCTTTCTAGTTTTAGCTATGCCCCGCCCATCTCTACGGCCTGCTGCAGCAACAGTGCCAAGTCAAATTAGTTTCAAAATATTCGACAGAATGTGTATTAAATAGTAAAGACGTACAATTAATACAATCGGACCAACTATTAAGAGTTTAAGACGGACTAACTCGAGTCATTCTTGGCTTAATTGATTATGACGTCGTCCTACACATCACGTAGTTGATTATGACGTCATATGAGTGATGGATTACCTGGAAAGGTACATTGATTATAACATCATATACATGAGTGACAGATCGGATCCGTCATTTGGACGAATATCTAGCGTTCGTAGACAACTAATTATGTAATCTGAGGATAATCTGACCTACACGGGGTTCTGTGACATATATTTGAGATGCGATGAATGGCCGGACAGGTCCGCCATGTCTAGCCAAATAAACGTCACATGGTCGGTTGGGGTTCGTAAAGGACTCGGACTACTAATAAGGGATTCTTTGACACTCAGAGTACGGGTGATGTCTTCCCAGAAAATCTACTTTTCAATTCTTTTGCGGAGAAGAACTGGCAGACAATAGAGGACGCCGCTCGCAGACAAGCTCCAGACCACCCATCCTGGAAATAGAAATTAAGATCTGCGCCTGACGAGACGTGAAAAAAATGAAGCCAAGTTTCTATTGATTCTGTGGCAGTCCGTATCGAGCCAGTACAGAAGTGAAAATCGTCAATATCATTACATAATTACCCAATTCTACCCAATGGAAATAGTTCGTTGAATATTGCAGGTGTGTTCATAGCGAGAAATAGTAACGCTTTCAACGCCGACGCCGGCTAAGACCGGCATCTGCATGGATCTAGATTAATATCGATTTTCTTGCAAAGAGAAGAGCAATTTTGACTGGCTCGCGAGCCAGTCATTCCGGTGCCAAATTTTCAAAGAAATGTAATAGGGGGCCTACGACAGGTAGGGGGTTTACGAAATTTGAAATAAAGCTGTATGATGCCCCTGGTCCTATGACTTTGTTTTTCGTTACCTTCCTTGATTTAAGGCTAGGCTAAGAAACAGAGCTCCGTGATTGGGCGTGTCTTACAAATCGTATTGATTGCTCCTCAACTCAAGTTTTCGTAATTCTTTTCTGGCCAGATCTTGGCCGCAAATTATAATTATTTTAATTTCAGTGCCCAGTTGCGGGCCAAGAGAAGGCTATTTATAAATGCAGGATATGGCCTCTGATGGCATCTACGGTTAAAAGATTCCTTGATTCCCTCCTCTGAGTCAGTCTACTCAGTAGCGTGGTAAGATAGGAGGGTCAAAGTTGACCACTTCACTCCCATTCAGGGGTGGCATTAAATTCCTAACCCGTGACAAAAATTTAATAATTTAACAACCAACTGATGAACCATATGTGCATCCGGAAATGCAGGAGAGGCTGTCTGACATACCGGTAACCGAGCCAGCCATTCCAGTGATCAATTTTCAAAAATAGTCTTCACTTGGCCTGCAAATAGACATTAATAAACAAATATTTGTAATTTTTTTTTAATTTAGTGATTAAATGGTTACGTTTTTGCAAGAAGTGATTTTTGTGGTAATTGTGCTTAGTTAATCAGCTATCAATCGATGGTATTGCTATTTGTAACAACGTCGGCTGTAATATGGCAACCAGATAGTGTCGCATATATTTCTTTACGAAATCATCATTCATATACACTACAGGTCAGAATTCACCTAGACTGTTTCCAAACCCCAAAAAACCACAGACATGTTACTTCATACAGTTAATAAAATTTTGAACACGATGTAAGAAATGTTCTGTTGAAAATTTTGAACATATCTTCAAATTTAATTATATTTAAAATGTTCAACAAAATGTATTTATTCTGTTTTGGGCACGCATTAAGTGATTTATGAGTGGTACTGTATTCCCAAAGTACCAATCCATCCATCGCTCTACCGTTGATGTCGTATTTACAGGCATCGATCCGTTAGTTACTACGCTACTTTGCTGAAATTTAATTTCACGAAATCAGAATACGGCTAATTGGATACGTTCGGGTTATTACCAGGTTGCTAGAGCGCGAGATACGTACAGAAATCCCTTTTTTAAACCACCACCGTAATTACCCAAAATAATAGATGTATCCGAGCTGTCAGTTAGGTACCTGACGTCAATTTTAATTATGTCGTCACTAGTTACACGACGTTGCAATAATAATAACGTATGTAGCTCCGTCATGAACATCCAACGGTCCGACACGTGTACGAATTGCGTGTCTTTGGTATATTTACAATTTATTTTGAAATCAATTTGACTGAGGGATGTTGCTGCTATACAACAGCCTTACTGTATAGTTACCTAGAAATTTGGATTCTGGTAATTCATGCTTCGAAGCATATAAATTGATTCCAACACATACAGAACGTTGGCAGACCCGGCGGGGCTTAGCTAGAAATGGGCGGGGCTTAGCTAGAAATGGGAGTGGCATGGCAAGACATGTACCCCTTTATTAGTCAAGATAAAGAGCTAATCTCTAGATACGAGGGACACCCAGACTAATCCTATCCAGGATTCTCTTGTTGAGAAGTGTTGCTTTTTCTTATGGAATAAGTGAACGAAGCGAGCGTGTATAAATAACATGTACGTACGCGTAATGAGCAAGACTCTACAAAAATGTGACAAAGAACCAGGATAAATTAGCCTACATATACCTCGCGACTGAGAAAGCGTGGTTTCCGGTCACGAGAACTTTTGATTCCAGTTCCGGTTTATGATCTAGCTTTTGTGCTTTCTTTTTATGGGCCCCAATTGCATTATGGGATATGGTCCTTCAGTATGTGTGTGTTCCCCAAGTCTTATTTAGGGCAACCTGCTTCACATTTTCAATGTCCAAAATGTGTGTTACATTGCTATTACGGAATAGCGTACATTTACTTCAGAATGTACAAATATAAAATAGTATCAATCAGGCCAGGTAAAAGCTATATGTACTCCTATTTATTCATATGTAATTGCAAGCATGTGGTATTTAATTGTTAACTGTCTCGTATTATTTTCCACACCCAGACACCCACTCATGGCGTGGAAAGTCGTGGTTGTCATATTTGTATGCATTGCAGTTAGCGCTGTAACATGAAATTAAAGTCTCCGGCCCCCCCCCCCCCCCCCCACCCCCACCCCCTCCCCCTCCCACCCCGGTACCATGTCTTTCGCCCTTGAATGGAAGGTGCATTCACATATTTACTCGTAGACATGCATTAATTCCTGGGTTTTTTGTAGCGTATGTCTTGGTAACCGTGCTTTGAAAATTCTAGCGGACGATATTTCTCTATGACGTCAAGGTCACTTACAGGACTGGCGGTATGATCAACGAACGACAAGAAGAAGAAGACGTCAAGGTTGTTGGTGTTTGTATTTACCCCAATGGCGAGGAGCACCGTGATATGCCGCTAAAAAATTGTATAACGTCATTGGACGTAAGATGAAACTATGCTGACGGGATCGCTGACAATGGACCGTTTCAGAGTAATGACGTCATATAGCGTCAAAATCAGCTAAGCGGCGTGTAGGATGACGTCATAATCATTAGGTTATAAATGATTATATAAGAACCGTCTTTAACTTTTAGTAGTCCGACACGTTGTACAAATTGTATGTATCTACTATTTAATAAACATGCTGTTGAATATTCTGAAACTAATGGGACTGGGCGCAGTTGCTGCCATAGGCAGAACAGCACCCAGTCAAATTAGTTTCAAAATATTCAACAGCTTGCCTGTATAGTTTTCTGGAAATTGATCGTCATTGAGTTCAGAGATCGATCGATCCCAACGTGAAGGAGGTATGGGCGGAACTTAGCTAGAGATGCGTGGGGCATAGCTAAAATGGAAAGGTCCATAGGCCTATGTATTCTTGTGAATATCCTGGACCTCCAAGCGTGATGAAAAATTAGCTTCAAATGTACTATAGGCCTACATGGACATACGTATTTAGGACATTACGGCCCTATACACATTCGTCTTAATAATTTAAACAATAAATGATGTCCTCATTCGCTTACTAGGCAACGCCTATTTTCATATTGTCATATAGGGTATGTCGTTTCCAGACAAACTCGCGGGTTCCTTATCACAGGTTATGTGTGCAGATGGTTGAAAGACCGCATGTCTAAGGAACCACAATCTTTGGCACTACGCGACTGGGGTCCATCGAGGAGGTGTGAGAGTATCTACGTGTGCTGTTTTGGAATATCGAATTTTCTTTTCGTTTTCTTTACTACGTAACCCGGGCAGATATCCATGTTGAGGATGCGAAAGCTCAGACGGTAACGAGCTGAGTTTTGAAACGGCTACCCTGTGCTCACGTCCCTGGTCGGCCGACTGGCGATCGCTGGAGACATAGGCAATCTCCTTCACTCCCCGTCGCCCCTCTCCACCCAAGAGTATAAATCGGTACCAGTGTAAAACTGGGGACGTTACCAATAATAGACTGAAATAAAACCAGCATGGATATGGCGTGCATAGGACCTGGAATCAGGGACTCTGCAGACGTCAACCAAATGATACCTTCTTTCGAGTCAGGAAGTCTAACATTATGCTCGGTAAAAGACCCGTCAGAGGCAGACAAAGTGTGATGGTTGCAGTGCAGAACATTCCATTCTTACCTGTGAGCTCGTTTGAGGGGTGGATGGGGAGGGGTGTCTATTTGGCCCTATTTCCGGCCATTTCTAGCCGTATAAGCTGTACCCGCATCGTAGGCTGATTGAAATTGATTTGAGAAATTTAAACTTGAACTCCCGGGATCTATTCCTCAAGTTAGCTATACAGGTAAATTGTTGAACATTCTGCAACTTATTTGACTGCGAGCTGTTGCTGCCTTATGTCAGCAACAACTCCCAGTCGAATTAGTTCCAAAATATTCAACACAATGTTTAATTAATAACACAGTTTAGTGACACACTTTTATTTTCCTGACGGAGCTACGACATTATGAGTATGACGTCACTGGCTAACGTTTGACACATTTGATTATGACTTCAGATAGTTGAGTGACAGATCGGATCCCTTTCACCTACTGCTAGGTACCTTCCTTGGCGCTCTGTCCATATGTGCAATAATAATACAGTACTCTTCTATATCACTGATACGAGGTTAATGAGTTCAATGAACTGAACTGATGTCACGTGATAGCCATCTTAATATAACATTAATCCTGATCTGAACACGGAGGACAATGCCCACGTTGTAATAATCTAATCAGGAAGAAATAAGTCATGATTAGTTTACGATGTCATTGCTTACTTTCCTCCTCGAGCATAATTAGCTGATGAAAATCGTAAGATATATTTTACCAGAATAGAATAAATGGTCAATCTCTTAGATTAAACAACGTCCAGACATATACTTGGCGGAACTAATTGTCATGTCCAACGGATCAATCTATTTATAGGATTTTCCGCTGATTTAATTACAAAATTCACACATGTACAGAGTGTATGTTGTGACTGTTGTGTTAGACTGACAATGGTGCTAGCATAAGTCACAGGTAATATCTTCCTAACAAAAATGTTGTCACGCGGTTGTACACATAAAGGACTGGCTTAAACTGTTACATATACACCAGTTCAGCGACAAACCGAGACGGGGGGCCCAGTTTATCTCCGCAGTTGAACTCTCGACGCCCAGTGGAACTCTCATCGCCCACCATTTTGTGTGGAAATTTATAAATTATAAATGTGCCGTCATACCCGCACGGCAAGGACTCCCATTGTCTGATGTGTTATGGCTGTAATAGAGAGTCCCATTTCCAGTTATCGCCAAACACATTTCTAGCTAACGTCCGCCAACACCCCCACTTTCCCAGAATCCCATTTTCAAGGTAATTATACACTCTATGTTTGCGGAACATTTTGAATCTAATTTGAGGGGGAGGGCGGTGGTTGTTGCTACCTGTGGCAGCAACAGCTCCGAGTCAAATTAGTCTCAAAATATTGTGTATTAAATTGTAAATTCATCAAAAGATATACAATTGTTATACATGACAAACATTTCCGGTTTCATGACGGAGTATTCTCTGTTAGTATGAGTGTGATGCCAGCCTTCATGTGACGTAATTAATAATAACCTCATTTATTTGAGTGACCGATCGGATTACTCCATTAGTTGACAGGTTTTAGCCGGTTTAAAGCCGGCGGCCCATCTACCGATTTTTTGTTACCGGCCGATTTAAATTTTCCGGCAGGCCGGCAATTGATCGCTCACCTACCGATTCCGCGTGCACATAACCCGATTTAACCGGGCGAGAGATCGTGTGACAAGTCATGCCACGACGACCTTACTAGAAAATTCGGCCGATTTTCTCTGTTCAGTGTTCCCATTTACAGATTTGCACCAGCCGGTATAGATTCGGCCGGCAAATCATTGAAGTCGGTGGCCCATCTACCTATTTTATCTGCCAATTGCACTGCCGGCCGGCAGAATAAGAAGCGTCGTTAGATGAGCCTGACTTGCCGGCCCGATTATTCCAAAATCGGCCGGATAAATCGGTAAAAAAAGTCCTTGGAAATGTCAAGGATTTGCCGGTCGAATCTATATGATGGGCATGTACTAGATCCATAGCGGTTCGTATTCACCCGGTAACGGTCCTGTACAAGTCCCAGCAGCCTGCGATATCGGGAATTAATCTAGAATTTTAGATTAGCGTTGATCACGATGTAATTGTAGTTCGATCATACACACATCGAAAATCATCATTATGCACCCACATTCCTATAGTATGTATTTATGTATATTGTATTCCACACTTGGACAATTAAGACTCTCACAAAACTGGTCTATCTACAGCTATCCCTGGCTACGTATAAATATACACATATTCTTGTAGAATAATTTGACATTAATCAAATGTATACACGGTAACATAAGACTAACAAGAGCGACCAGAAATTGTAAGGCCCTGATGCTAGAATTAATTTCAATGTACCTAGATACAGTTAACCGTTTAAACCTCGAATTTGTTTTAAAAGATGCATTCTCTTATAAAATGTCCATTTGCAGACCAAGAGAAAACTAATTTAAAATTTTTACCACAGGAATGACTGGCTCGGTTATCGAGCCAGTCATTCCAGTGGTAAGTTTTTCAAAATTTGTCTTCTCTTGGTCTGCAAACGGGCTTTTCCAAATACTACTGCAGAAGCTGTTTTAGCTGATATGCGTGTTAAAGGGTTAACAACTTTGACTGTGAACATTTGTCGCATATGGCAGAGACACTTTCTAGTCAAATTAGTTTTAAAATTATCAATATAGGCTTTATTGCCTTCGCCAACGGCATACCATTCAGGCAGTTAATGACGGACATTTCATGTCCTACCTACGCCATTTAATTGTAACTTTGACTAACATGTGACGTATTTTTTTAATATCACGTCACGAGTGACATATCACAGAGCTCAAATGGGGTCGAGGACTCTGTCCATGATATTACTACTACGTCATTTAATCGTGACGTCATCTAACACGTGTAGTATTTATTAAGGCGCTATCTATTTTAGTGACAGATCAGATAGCACCTACATCTATTGGAATAGACCTTTCCAATTTATCCATCCATCATATGACGTCATAATCAGCAACGTGACGTGTAGGATGACGTCATAATCATGAGGTTATGAATGAGTCGAAAAAGTCCGTCTTTAACGCTTAATAGTCAGACACGTTGTACGAATTGTATGACTTTACCATTTAATAAATATTCTGTCGAATACTTTGTAACTAATTTTACTGGGCGATGGCAACAACACCCAGTAAAATTAGTTTCAAAATATTCAACAGCTTACCGGTATAGTCTTTTGGAAATTGATAGCCAGGGAGTTCAGGGATCGATCCATCCCAATACGAGCATGGTGCGGGTGGAGCTTAACTAGAAATGTGCGGGGCATAGCTAAAACTGGAATGGTCCATTGACGATTATCTTCATGATAGTGTTACTTTTTCACGGTGTTTGGAAGAGTTCCGAAGATTATGATTTTAAAAAATCGACAAGAAATAAGTATCAACTCATTCATGCACGACAACCCGCATAGGCGTCACGAGACTAAGCAGACGATGGCAAATACGTGCTTTCTTGTATAGTCGCGATGTGTATTTGGTTAGGGAAACAATGGCGGCTTGCGCGTCTATAGTATCCATTTTCCTAATTGGTTGATTAGTTTCCGTGCTGCAGTATAACTTAAAAATAACTTATATTATTACGATTATGTTGAATATTTTGGACGTGGTTTGATTGGAAGCCATTTGCTGCCTATGGCTTCCAATCCAATTAAGTCCAAAATATTCAACATAATCGTTCCTACATCGTGTTCAAAATTGTGCTAACAAGTAACAAAGATGTTTCTGTTCGTGGTTTGGAAAAATGTTAACTGATTCCTAAACTGTACTGTACGCATCCCCCAAGCTAATTACATTTTTGCATGGTACTAGCTGAAAAACATATTGTATATGGCTTGTGTACTGCTGAATACCAAAGTCGGACGTTACCATGAGATGTAATTGGGAAACGTTGTGTCCATATATTCCTGTTCACTACACAATATTATGATCTGTTTATTACTATAATTATTAATTACTGTTTATACTACAAACTTGTTTAATATTAATACTATATTGATATAGCCAGGAGTCGTATATATGTACGTCCACATATGTTTCCTTTCGGGCCTCAACTGATGATGTTCGTTTATATTCGGGTGTTTCCGTAAAGCATCGGAAATATGGGAAACTTAGACATCACAGGGACGGTTAAGATAGTCTTGGGGAACATATGGTTGAAAAGTATTGATGTCTTTCACGGACACGCATTTCAGCTAGCCCATTCCCAGACAGAACTTCTCTTAACAGCAGAGAAACCTGGAGCATATGTATAAACGCAAGTCAGAAATTTATCATATTCTTCAACAGTAAAATGTGGTCAATGTAGTCATCCAATCTGCCACTCAGGTATATGACGCCATAATCAATTACGTCATATGTAGGTTGGCATAACAATGCATATTGAAGTCTCTAGCTCTGTCATAAACATTGAAATGTATGTCAAGTGTATGACTTGTCTTTACTATTAAATCAACTGTTTGTTGAATATTTTGACACTAATTTGACTGACGCGCCCAGCCAAATTAGCTTCAAACTATTCACCAACTTGCCGGGATAGTTACCTTGAAATTATAATTTTGGGAATTCAGGATTCAAAGCATATAAATTGAAGGTAATCTAGGCGTGGGCGGAGCATAGTTAGAAATGGATCCCTCTGTCGCAATGCAATATTCTCACATTTGGGCTACATGAACACGGCATTCGGCGTTGGCATCAAACATTAACACAGGGTGAATACCACTGTGGAGTAACCAAGATGCTGACATTGTTGTACGCTGCGTCATGGAGACATAGCTTTCATGGCCTTCTAGAAGCTATGGATTGGTAGATCAAAGATGACCTTGACAAAACTCTACGTTTTTACAATGCAACCTGTATATCCTTGATGCTGTATAACTGTAACAGCTGGGAAGCTCCAAAGGCAGCTCTAGACAACTTGACTCAAAGACCCAAGCACCATCACTGGACACCGATAGTCAGGCAGCATAATTTCAAACGATGCACTATGCAAGATGTGTAATACATCGCAGCTATCCGTAAAAGATGGTTCATGTTTGGCCATGTGCTAAGGATGCCAGGGGTCACACCAGCACAGAGAGCCTTGGAATTCTCACTACTTGGAGCCAGCAAATACAAAGCCGGGAGAGGACGGCATTACATAAATCTGTTAAGTGTGCTACGAGGTGACCTTAAGAAAGCCGGACGTGGTACAGTCAAATCAAGAATGGACATGAGGAAGCTAAGGATTTTGGCTGAGGACATGACACGGTGGCCGAAAGCGAACAAGGACTAATTGCAGCTGTATGATGTGTGTACTACCACCGCCGTAGAATACAGTAGTCATACATACAGTAACCAAGTTGACTTTCAATTATATAACCAGAGGAAATGTGTGCATAGGTCGTGCACGCGTGTGCATATGTATACGCATAGATAAGCGGTTATTATTCTATAGCCGTGTATATCGATATATGTCCATGTACCAGTTTACAGGCATGTTCTTGGAGAACTGGTCAGTGTGTGGAACTACTTGGCCATTAACCAGACTAGGTTTATATTATCTACACAACACAGCTGGACAGCGCATTCTTCCTTAATCCAATTCTGTTATTACAGATAGCCTGTCGACCGTCCCTCCAGAATGTAAATAGCCACTGATCAAATCAACCTCGTCCACCGACGACGTATCTCTTAAAAGCCGTGACTCTAACGAGAAAAATCAATTCAGGGTAAATTTCTAGAAATCACTTTCGCTGTGGCATGGGCCAGATCGGTATTGCAATTGATACTGCCGTCTTCTATATAAAGCAACGTTGTTAGATCGTTCTTCTACTACGCGCACAACTGGGCACCATAATCTATCACGGATTATATATTTATATCCGTCAAGATTCCAATAACAACGCCTCGAACAACGTATCATACATTAATGCAGATATATGACTCTTCAATAAATCATATGTCTTGATGGGCATTCGCGATTCCATAACGTTCTGGTCCCTTAAGTTAATTAGATACCAGCGAGTGTTCTGCCAGAGGTAGCGAGGTGACTTTGGGAGTAGGGAGGGGGCTATGATCCTGATAGATGAGGCGATGGTGTGTTTTCTAAACAAGTAATTTGTAATAATAATAAATTTGTTCATTAGTTAGAACTATCGTCACGCCACTGTCATCGCTTAAGCAGTAATGAATGGCAGCTGTGAGAGTAATCCTTTAATCCATTAACATATTAAAAGCTGATTTATTGTTAGATGAAAGCGGATGGTTTCATGATATAGTTCCATCTTGCTTTATCGATGTTTGCATTGATGGATGGATCTGTTATATAAATCAAATAAAAATTCATTATGCAGAGCAATCACAAGCAGAAGCAACAATGAGTCACCAGCGACCATACCTTTTATTGACGTTTGGCAGTTTGCCCACAAATGCATGTGACTTCATCAAGACGTAAAAGGCAATAGCGTAGTCATGTTGGGTGAATATCACTACACTAGAACATAACAGACACACAGACAGTCACACATAGACGCACACACACATACACGTACGCAGACACGAACATGGAAGCTTGAGCATAGACACGTACACAGATAGACACATGCACATATCACCCATTCCAATGGACCTTTCCATTTTTAGCTATGCCCCGCCCATCACTAGCTACGCTCCACCCACACCTCGCCGTGTTTGGATTGATCGATCCCCGAATGCCCTAGCTATCAATTTCCTGAAAACTATACAGGGAAGCTGTTGAATATTTTGTAACTAATTAGGCAGCAACAGCGCCCAGTCAAATTAGTTTCAAAATATTCAACAGAATATTTATTAGATAGTAAAAGCAAACAATTTGTACAACAGCCCATAGACCGTCATCAAATATGCGTTCGTGACGTACTTATCGACGTAATTCATGACGTCATTCATTATAATGTCATTGTACACACCACGCAGTTCAGTATGACGTCATATGATGGGTGGGTACTCTGGAAAGGTGAATTATCATCCCTCTCCTCCCGTACTCGCAATCACATTCATAAGTATGCACATAATCATATATGTGTGTGCTCGTGTGCACATGTAAGTGTGTGCGCATGCGTGCGTGCTTGCGTACGTGCGTGCGTGTGTGCGTGCGTGCGTGCGTGCGTGCGTGCATACATGCGTGCGTGTGTGCGTACATGCTTGTGTGCGCGTGTACATGCATGCATTCGTATGTGCGCGAATTTTTACATGTGTGTATGTGCGTGTGTGCGTGTGTACGTGCGTGCGTGTGTATTTGTGTGTACGCGCATGTGTGCACGCATGCATGCATCCGGGCATGATTTCATTGCTGTACTATGTGAATATGTATAAACTTAAAATATACAAACATGTGCTTGTAGTGCGTGTCAATGTATGTCAGTGTGAGGTTCAATTTGACCATTGAGCAGACTATGTTTGACATTATCTACCCCACACAGCTGGTCAGCGCATTCTTCCTTAAACCAATTCCTGTATCACGATAGCCAGATGACATTCTCTCCAGAATAACCATAGCCACAAATCAAATCAACAATCCACCGACGACTTATCTCTTAAAATCCATGATCCTAACAAGAAAAATCAATTTAGGGTAAATTTCTAGAAATCACGTTCTATGTGGAATGAGCCAGATTGGTATTGCAATTGATACCGCCGTCTTCTATATAATGCAACTTGGTTAGATCGTTGTTCTCCTAAGCACACAACTGGGCACCATAATATATCACGTGATTATATATTTATACCACCCATGATTCCAATAACAACACCTCGATCAATGATATTGGTCCCGTATCACATATTAATACTGATTTATGGCTCTACAATAAATCATTCGTTATGGTGGCCATTAGTGATTCCATAAAGTTATGATCACTTTAAGTTAATTAGGTGCCGCATTGAGTGCTCCGTCAGATGGAGGGGGCGGGGATGCTGGTTCGGGTTGGTGTGTTAGGGAGTAGTGTGGATATGTGTGGGGGGGGGGTGTGTGCGGGGGGGGGGGTGTGAGGATATGATCCTGATCCATCACAAGCAGAAGCAATGATGAGTCTCCAGCGACCATTATTTTATTGACCTTTGCCCGTTTGCCTACAGAGGCATGTGACTCCTTGAAGGCGTCACGGGCTGTGTCACCGCCAAGTTTGATTACTATCCCTATAATAAAACATGATGGACACACATACATGCATACATACACACACGCACGCACGCACGCACGCACGCACGCACGCACGCACGCACGCACGCACGCACGCACGCGCGCACGCGCGCGCGCGCACGCACACACATGAGCATAGACACATGAGCACAGACACGCACACATAGAGGCACACGCACAGACCACCCATTCCCATTATCATCACTCTTCTCCCCTGTTCGTCATCATATTCGTAATCATGCTCTTAATCACAGGTATACTAGCGCATGTGCATCTGTACGTGTGTGAGCACACACATGCAAATACTCTCCCCTGGGTTATTGCATGCACTATGTGAATATGTATCTTTTCCCAAAAATTCGTGTATCGCAGAAACCAAGATGACATCATCACCCAGATTAAAATATCCACACATCAAATCAACCGTCCACGGATGACTTATCCTTTAAGAGCCAAGACTCTATAAGGGAAAATCAATTCAAGGTAAATTTCTAGAAATCATGGTCAGGGTGGTATGAGCCGAATTGCTAATGCAATCGATACCGCCGTCTGCCATCTTCCATATAAGGCCACGTGGTTAGCTATATACAGAGCATCTACGAAGACCTGCTATAGACTCTTTCATAATAGGATATATATGTAAGTGTTAGCTGCATTAAGGAAACTCTATTCGTCAATTCCAAAGGCAGTAGAGAAATCTGACCTGTCACACAATTTTATGACCCCATAAACAAATACGTCACATGTTAGCCGAGGTCACAAATAAAATAGCGTAACTCAGTCTCACATATACAAACGTCCTTCAAGAAACTGTAAGAAATGTATTCTTTGAAAATTTTACAATTTAATAAACATGCTTTTGAATATTTTCAAACTAATTTGACTGGGAGCTGTTGCTGCCATTGGCAGGAACAGCCCCCAGTCAAATGAGATTTCAAATATCCAACCGGTTACCTGTATAGTTACCTTGAAATTTAGAATCCGGAAATTCAATTTTAAAGTTTCATACCGATTCCAACGCGCGTATAAAGTGACGGAAGCGTAGCTAGAAATGGGCAGGGTAACACTAGACATGTATCCCTCTATTAGCCTCTCGGGGAGCATTTTAACTGCCCATGATTTTCTCGTAATTACATCGGTCAGTTATGTTCATATAAAACTATATATGCCTAATTAACCTTTAAGATACAAACATTTGATTGAACCTTCTGATTTTATCCTACATTATGAAGTGCTATGTCAAATTTTGTGATTCTTCCGCTCTTTGACCCATAAATGCACAAGCCTAGAAACAAGTCCATAAAATCGGCTAGAGAAATGATCATTTGCAGTCCAGAGGACTATTTTTGAAAATTTATGACAGGAATGACAGGCGCGATAATCGAGCCAGTCTTTCCGGTGGTAAATTTCCAAGAATGGCATTGTCTTGTTCTGGAAACGGACATTTCACAATAGATAGACCTAATCGAGGTTTTCCTGACAAATTTAGTCACTAAAGGGTTAACACATTCGACGGCGTGGGTAATGATAATAATTTTACTAAATCTATTGTTTCTGTATGTATGTATAATCGTATGTTATAATGTGCTTAGCTGTATTTGTCTACGAAATTGAGAATTAGTTTCTATATTTTAGCACATACAAATATCGTTATTTCTATTTCTTGCATTGTTTCCAAAGCATTTCAGCAGAAAAGAAAGGAATTTACTTTACAATGCTGAATATATCAATGCTAATTTGATTGAAAGTTTGCTGCTGTTGAAAGCATCCGTAGCGTTTGTTCAAATTACTCTTAATACATTCAGAATATTATATGATTATAAGAAATAGATTCCCTAGGTTCCTTGTCTGTACATAGATGTATAAATTTAGATTCCCTAAGTTCCTTGTCTGTACATAGATGTATAAATTTGTACATATTATATATTTTAAAAAATGTGTATATATGTTAATGAGGGCCTCTGCTAGATCAGGCCGTGTACTTGAAGTGCTACCCTCAATAAATAACGATTATTATTATTATTATTATTATTATTATTATTATTATTATTATTATTATTATTATTATGTTCAAGAAGCGAAATGTCTTATCTAAGGAGATGATCAGAATAAGCGCTGGGTTGTGAGTCAATTATTCTCTGGATCAAGGGTAGTTTTTCTTGTTGTAATCTAATTTCGCATTACCCATGCATGGATTCCACATATGTGGGTGCTTTATAGAGCAACAGAATCACTGATCCTAACGTCTATGCATTTCGTCTAATATGGACAACTATGATTAACGGATTATAGATTAGAAATGAGTGACACAAACTCGTTATGTTTCGCTTATTAAGTCTAAGACCAATATAAATTATGTAACCACACTCAAACTTGTACGTTGTGGAGAGCTTTTATCACAGAGAAGATCGACTGTGTCTATGTTATTTTGAGAATGGATTTGATTTCATAAAATTACTTTGAAAGAAGGTCGATAAACAGCCAGTAAAATTCGTGTCTTTGAATTTGTGCGATTACCCCATAGAGGAATTATTGTATTTATGTGTGTCTGTCTAATGGCGTATGTTTTTATCACTATTAAAAATAGAAATTTAGGTAGTTTTATTAGTTTTCATAAATGTAGCATATTTTAAAATTGAGCTATTTTGAACCAGAACACAACGGTATATCCAATCGTCTACAAACACTGTACAACTGTATGAACGTAGTTTTCTATCACTATACAGAAATTGGGTTCTGTTGAAATTGTTAGCCGTCTGACTTGTGAGCTTTGTGCAGACGACATATTCCAGTGGGATATATCTAGGGACATGCTAAATATTTTGAAAACAATTTGACTGAAAGTTGTTGGTGGCTAAGCTACCAACAACTTTCAGTCAAATGGTTTTCAAAATATTCCTCAAGCCAAAAGTTTATGCTCATTGAAATTATTGTCTGGTGACTTGCAGCAGCGAACCAGTTAATAAAACGTAGTCCAGTTAATAGCTGTTGGCGCAATTGATTGAAATAGTCTGGCCATTTACTCTGTCGAGCGAATAAGAGACTATTCTTTACACTCTCGGATAGAACAATGATACGTTAAATCCACATTCTTCCTTTTACATGGTCAATGAACTTGAAAGTTGGCTTGCTGATTAACAGATTTAGAGACAAAGGCATTACATTAAATTAATTAGAGACATGTAATTCAGATTCGGTTAGCGAGCTAGTCATTACAGTGCTGAGATCTCAATAAAAGTCTTCTCTTGTCACTGAAATGGGCATTCCTCTAAACCACTGCAGAGGTCGTTTATGGACGGATTTGGCATCAACGTGTTAAGGCCAGGTGTCCGGAATCAGACTATGAACCCAACATCGTTGTAGTGCGCTTCAATGTCATCCATATGTTTGGCTGGCAAAGTATTACTTAATTTTGGTTGATTATTTTCCAGTTAAACGGTACGCACTACTTTCAAATAGTAATTATAGTTCCCCAGTCGAGGCTTTAGTTACTATCTACCAGTATAATATGTCCAGAACTGTGATACCAATGAGGGCTTCCTTATTATCCCAGTATGGTATTTTGTGTATTGTTTTATGATGCATACAATGCGCAGCATTGAATCATGGCCTGTCAATAGTAAATGCGCACAACTCTCCACCATATCACATGATTATAGATTTATATTCCCCTTGATTCCAATAACATCACCTCGGACAAGGATATGCATCCCGTATGATATATTAATGATGATTTGGGGAGCTGCAATCGCAAATCCATAACGTTCTTGTCCCTTTATGTTAATTAGGTACCGCAGTGAGTGGTCTGCCGAGTGTGGGTTCGGTTGTGTGGAATGAGGTGGGGAGGGGGCTATGATCGTGATCGATGACGTGATGGTGTGTTTTCTAAACAAGGAAATTGGAATAATAATAAATGAGTTCATTAGTTATGACTATCATCACGCCACTGTCAATCGCATATGCGGTAATTAATGACAGTTTTGAGAATAATCATTTAATCCATTCAGATATTAAAAGCTGATTTATTGTTAGATGAAAGTGGATTGTTGAATAATCTAGCTCCATCTTACTTTATGGATCGATGGATCTGATATATAAATCAAATGTACATTCATCATGCAACAAAGTCACAATCAGAGATAACAATGCGGAATCAGCGCATAACCTTTTCATTGACATTTTGGTCATTTGCCTCCAAAAGCATGCGACTTCTTGAAGATGTCAAAGTCAATGTGCCGGCCGGGTTTGGTGAACATCCAGCAGAACATGGGAGTGACCCAGACAGTCACTTTTATAGACGCAAACGCACATACAAGCACATATATACACCTGTGCAAAAGTTAAGCACCAGCAAAAACAATAGAACGTAGAAACATGATGGTACAACTAGGCTGCCATACTTTTTGTCCCCGCGTTAGCTGACATAATTCCAAGTACGAAATGCACATGCATGCATGACTTCACGCCGCTTGATGTCCGTGCGTGGCGGGAAACAGCACACGTGTTCAGTTATGTGAAAGTCCAGTTTGAGGTGTAGAAAATTACATACAGATTTAGGCGACAAGATTAGGAATTTTGTGTTCATGACTGTGGTTTATTTGTACAGAGAGAATTAGCTCTTGATTGTGAACCGCTATGGCAAGACGAAGGTTAAGTGATCGTGTGAAATGGCAAATCATAGGCATGCATACCACTGGTATGTCATGCAGAGAGATTGGCAGACAGCTGAACATTAACCATACTGTAATCAGTCGTTTGATTGTAAAACATGGGCAAACTAACGAGGTGAAGGACAGGCCTAGATCTGGAAGACCGAAGAAGACTACTGCCCGTGATGATCGAGCCCTAGTACGCCTTGTTAGGAGATCTCCAACAGCAGAGTGCTCAGCCAGCAATGGGAAACGCGCAATAGAGTGTCAATGTCTACCGTCAAAAGGAGACTGTATGCTGCTGGCATGAAGGCTAGGAGACCTGTCAGACGTCCTCTCCTCACTGCACACCACAAAGAGGAGCGTCTGAGGTGGTGCAACGAAAGAAGACACTGGAACATGGGATCCTGGAGACGGGTACACTGGTCCGATGAAAGTCGGTTCCTGCTTCATGCCACAGATGGTCGAACTCGTGTATGGAGGTCCAGACGCACGGCGTACGACCAACGTAACATCATGGAAGAAGTTCCATTTGGTGGAGGTTCCGTTGTGATATGGGGGTGCATCTCATTTGATTGTAAGCTGGATCTGTTGATTGTACCTGGAACACTAAATGGACAAAGATATCAAGATTCCATACTGGATAGAGTTGTGGTCCCTCATTTTGTAAATCATGCACCTGGAACCCACCCTATATTCATGGATGACAACGCCTGACCACATCGTGCTAGAGCTGTGCATGAATACCTCCGCCAGAATGCCATAGAAACCCTACCATGGCCAGCAAGGAGCCCTGACAAGAACCCTATTGAGCATATCTGGGACATTCTGGGAAACATGGTGAGAAGGAGGGATCCTCCTGTGCAGAACCTACAGGAATTAACAGACGCACTCCATCTTGAATGGCAACGAATACCACAATGGCGTATCAGTCGGTTGGTGACCAGCATGAGACGTCGTGTCCAGGCCGTCATCCAGGCACAAGGTGGATATACCCGGTATTAATAATGACAGTCTCAAACTCGTGCACAGATGTTAAACTTCGTTTTCAGACACCATTAATGACAATCTAGCCACGTGTGTCAACTGTAGGGCAATAGTTGTCAGTTGTGTCAACGTAACCATATTCAGGCCTCGTTTTCAAGTTCAAACAAAAACATACAGTGTTTCCCCACCATCATAATCAGCATTCCTCTAGTTGCATTATTACCTCTTGCACTAAGATGGATGGGTACATAAATGTTTATGCTATTGCTTTCTTCATAGCACATGAATATACCCTCGCATGTGCGTAAAAATAGGGTGGTGCTTAACTTTTGCACAGGTGTATACATGAACATTGACACGTGAGCACAAACCACGCACACATGCAAAGACGCACATGCCACCCATCCCAATTAACATCATTTTTCTGGTCCCGTCCTCGTCTTCATATGATCTTAACCATGGATATGCGTGCGCGTGTGCATCTGTAAGTGTGTCTGTGCGTGCGCGTGCGGGTGTGTGTGCGTGCGTGTGTGAGTACACGCGTGTGCACATGTATGCATTGGGGAATGAATGATATGTGGATATGTATACATTTAAAATAAACAGCATTTGCTTGGAGTGCTGGTCAATATGTGGCAATGTGAGGCTCAATTTGACCATTGAGCAGACTATACCTGCCATTATCTATGCTACAGAGCTGGTTAGCGCATTCTTCCTTAATCCATTTCTTGTATCACAGATATCCAGATCACCTTCTTTCCAGAATGAAAAATAGACATACGTCAAATCAACTATCCACAGAGGACTTATCTCTTAAAAGCCATGACTAACAAGAAAAATTAATTCAGGGTAGATTTCTAGAAATCGTAGTTCAGTGTGCCATGAGCCAGATCGGTATTGCAACTGATACTACCCTGTTCTATAGAGTCACTTGGTTAGATCGTTCTTCTAGCCGCCTTCTCTCCATCATCGTAGCTGTCACAAGCGACTCACTTATAGAGTACGAGTACCTGCTTTAGACAGAAAATCGCACGATAAGATTTTATATTTAAGTGTCACTGTATTATGGAAACACTATTAAATTCTCACTTCGAAAGGCAGTAGATTCATCCGATCTGTTACCCAATTATATGATGTAATTAGCAAACACGTCACGTGTTAGCTAACGTCACAATCAAAATGGCACAGCTCAGTCACGAAAATAGAAATGCCCATCCCAAAACTGTAGGAATTTTATTCCATAGCAACAGCGCCCAGTCAACTTAGATTCAGAATATTCAAAGACTTACCAGCATAGTTGCCTTGAAATGTAGATTCTGTGAATTCGGTGTTCAAAGTTACAAATACAGTTCCCTCTATTGGCCTCGCGGGGGAGCATTTTAACTGCCCATGGGATTTTTCTAGTAATTTCACCGGGCAATTATTTTCATGAAGCAAATTATTTTAACTAAGATGATCAGAATAAGCAACGAATTGTGAGTCAATTATTCTCTAGATCAATGATAGCCTGTCTTGTTCGAATCTAGTTTCGCATATCCCATAAACAGATTCCACATATATGGGATCTTCCTAAAATAACAGGATCAATGATCCTAGCGTCTAGACATGTCGTCTAATATGGACAACTAAGAAGAATGGATTATAGATTAGGACTGATTGACACAAACTCGTTATGTTTTGCTGCTAAGTCTAAGACCAATAGAAAGTATGCAACCATGGTCAACCTTGTCTATCGTGAAGAATATTTACTATAGACACCTTTGTCTTTGTTATTTTGAGAATGGATTGAATTTCATACATTTACTTTGAAGAATGTCGATTAACAGCCTGTGCAATTCTTGTCTTGATTAGGTACAATTATCCCATAAGGAAAATGTCGTATTTATGTGTGGCTGTCTACTGAAAATAGAAATTTAGATAGTTTTATTAATCTCTGGACTTGTTAAATATTTTGAAAACAATTTGACTGACAGTTGTCGGTGGCTAAGTCATCAACAACTTTCAGTCAAATTGTTTTCAAAATATTCCTCACGCCAAAAGTTTATGCTCATTGACATTATTGTCTGGTGACTTGCTGCAGTGAACAATTCAGTAATAGGTAGTCGAGTTACTAGCTATTGGCTCAATTGATTGAAATAGTCTGGATATTTACTCTGTCGAACGAACAAGAGACTATTCTTTACACTCTCAGATAGCACAAAGATACGTTAAATTCACATTATTCTCTTTACATGGTCAATGAACTTGAAAATTGGCGTCCTGATTAACAGATTTAGAGACAAAGGCGACACGTTTCTCGTTACTTTCGCCAACGTGACGAAATCCTTGTTTCGGGTCCACAATGACAATAACATTGACAAGAATAATGCCTCATCATTTCTAGCTCAACTCCAGCAGCTTTTTTTATACGTATTGGAATCAATTTAAAACTTTAAATCTTGACTTTTCAGATTCTATACAGTTTCGAGTAACTATACGGTTAAGCTGGAGAATATTTAGAACCAATTTGACTCAGGACTGTGGCAGCAGCAGCTCCGGGTCAAATCAGTTTCAAATTATTCAACAGAATGTATTTAAAATTTTACATTAATCAGAGACATACAATTCAGATTCGGTTAGCGAGCCAGTTATTCCAGTGCTGAAATCTCAAAAATTCTCTTCTCTTTTCCTTCAAATGGACATTCCTCTAAACCACTGCAAAGGCCACTTATGGGCAGATTTAGCATCAACGTGTTAAGGCCAGGAGTCCGGAATCAGGCTATGAACACAACATCGTTGTAGTGCGCTTCACTGCCATCGGTATGTTTGCATGGCAATGTATTACTTAATGTTGGTAGATATATTGCAGTTAAATACTTCGTAGATGGTACATGCTTTCAAATAGCAAGTATAGCTCCCCAGTCGAAGCCCCTCACCAAACTGTAGGAATTGTATTCTTTGATAAATTTCCAATTTAATAAACATGCTTCTGAATATTTTGAAATTATTCTGACTGAGAGCTGCTGCTGACATAGCAACAGCATCCAATCAAATTAGATTCACAATATTCAATAGCTTACCTGCATAATTGCCTTGAAATTTAGATTATGTGAATTCTGTGTTCAAAGTCCCAAATGCAGTACCCTCTATTGACCCATCGGGGAGCATTTTAACTGTCCATGGTTTTTTCTCGTAATTTCATCGGGAAATTATTTTCATGAAGCGAAATGTCTTATCTAAGGAGATGCTCAGAAATAGCGATGGATTGTGAGTCAATTATTCTCTTGATCAGTGGTAGCCTGTCTTGTTCGAATCTAGTTCCCCATAGCTCATGCACGGATTCCACATATTCGGGAGCTTCCTAAAATAACATAATCACTGATCCTACCGTCTAGACATGTTGTCTAATATGGACAACTATGAAGAAGGCATTATAGATTAGGAAAGATTGACACAAACTCATTATGTGTTGCTGTTAAGTCTAAGACCAATAGGAATTATACAACCACAGTCAACCTTGTCTATCGTGAAGTGTCTTTACTATAGACAAGGTTGACTGTGTTATTTTGAGAATGAAAAGAATTTCATACATTTACTTTGAAGAATGTTGATTACCAGGCTGTACAATTCTTGTCCTGCATATGTGCAATTATCCGATAAGGGAAATGAATTTATGTATGGCTGTCTATTGAAAATAGAAATTTAAATAGTTTTATTAAATTTTTTTTAAATGTAGCAAATTTTGAAATTGATGTATGAAGCAGAAAACGACAGGATAATCAATCTTCTACTAACACTGTAAGACTTTATGAACGTAGTTCCAAGTTTTCTATCACTATACAGAAATCGGTTTCTGTTAACCATCTGACTGACTGCTGAGCTTTTGCAGACGACATATTCCAGGGAATATATCTCTGGACTTGTTAACTATTTTGAAAACAATTTGACTGAGAGTTGCTAGTGGCTAAGCCTCCAACAACTTTCAGTCAAATTGGCTTCAAAATATTCCTCAAACCAAACGTTTATGCTCATTGAATGTATTATCTTGTGACCTGCAGCAGTGAACCAGTTAATAATAGGTAGTCGAGTTACTAGCTATTGGGGCAATTGATTGAAATTCTCTGCACATCTACTCTGTCGAGCGAATAAGAGACTATTCTTTACACTCACGGATAGCACAAAGATACGTTAAATCGACATTCTTCCCTTTACAGGATCAATGAACTTGAAAATTGGCTTCCTGATGAACAGATTTAGAGACAAAGGCAACAACTTTCTCGATACTTTCAACAATGTGACGAATTCCATGTTTCTGGTCCACGATGATAAGAAAATTGACAAGAATAATGCCCATCATTTCTAGCTAAACTCCATCAACTTTTTTACACGTACTGGAATAAATTTGAAACTTGTGCAATTCAGATTCGGTTATCGAGCCAGTTATTCCAGTGCTGAAATCTTGAAAACAGTCTTCTCTTGTCCTTCAAATGAACATTCCTCTGTACCACTACAGAGGCCGCTTATGGGTGGAGTTGGCATTAACGTGTTAAGGCCAGAAGTCAGCAATCAGGCTATCCAACAATATCAACTCGATCAAGAATATGGGCCCAGTACGATATATTAATGCTGATTTTTGGAGCAACAATCGCGATTCCATAACGTGCAGGTCCCTTTAAGTCAATCAGGTATCGCAGTGAGTGCTCTGCCGGGTGTGACTTCGGTAAGGTGGGGTTAGGTGGGGTTACGTGGGGGAGAGGGCTATGATCGTGATCGATGAGTTGATGGTGTGTTTTCTAAACAAGGAAATTGTAATAATAATAAATGAGTTCATTAGTTAGGACTATCATCACGCCACTGTCAACAATATGTGGTAATTAATGACAGCTGTGAGAGTAATCCGTTAATCTAATCAGATATTAAAAGCTGATTTATTGTTAGATGAAAGTGAATGGTTGAATGATATCGTTCCATCGTGCTTCATGGATCGATGGATCTGAAATATAAATCAAATTTACATTCATCATGCAACAAAGTTACAATCAGAGTTAAGACATGACTCTAACCAAAAGATCAACTCAGGGTAAATTTCTAGAAATCATTTTTCAGTGTGCATGAGCCAGGTCGGTATTGCAACTGGTACTACCCTCTTCTATCGAGTCACTTGGTTAGATCATTCTTCTACCCGCCTTCTCTCCATCATCATAGGTGTCATACGGGACTCACTTTACAACAGCGCCCAGTCAAATTAGGTTCGAAATAGTCAATGGCTTACCTGCATAGTTGCCTTGAAATGTAGATTCTGTGAATTCGGTGTTCAACGTCCCAAATGCAGTACCCTCTATTGATCTCTCGGGGAGCATTTTAACTGCCCGTGTTTTTTTCTCATAATTCCATCGGGCAATTATTTTCATGAAGCGAAATGTGTTATCCAAGGAGATGATCAGAATAAACGATGGATTGCGAGTCAATTATTCTCCGGATCAATGGTAACCTTTCTTGTTCGAATCTAATTTCACATTGGTCATGCACAGATTCCACATATGTGGAGCTTCCTATAATAATGGGGTTAGGGTTAGGGCTGATCCTAACGTCTAGACATGCCATTTAATATGGACAACTAAGAAGAATGGATTATAGATTAGGAATGATTGACGCAAACGCGTTATGTTTTGCTGTTAAGTCTAAGACCAATAGAAATTATGCAACCACAGTCAACCTTGTCCATCGTGAAGAGTCTTTACGATAAACAAGTTTGACTGCGTTATTTTGAGAATGGTTTGAATTTCATACATTTACTTTGAAGAATGTTGATTAACAGCGTGTACAATTCTTGTCTTGAATATGAGCAATTATCCCAGAAGGGAAATGTTATATTTATGTGTAGCTGTTTATTCAAAACGGAAATGTAGATAGTTTTATTAAAATGTTCACAAATGTAGCAAATTTTGAAATTAATGTATGAAGCCGAAAACAACGATTTAACCAATCTTCTACAAACACTGTAAGACTTTATGAACGTAGTTACAAGTTTTCTATCATTATACAGATCCGGTTTCTGTTAACCGTCTTACTGCTGAGCTTTTGCAGAGGACGTGTTTCAGGGGGTGTATCTCTGGACTTGCTATATATTTTGAAAATAATTTGTCTGAAAATTGGTGGTGGCTAAGCCACCAACAACTTTCAGTCAAATTGTTTTCAAAATATTCCTCAAACCAAAAGTTTTTGGTCATTGAAATTAATGTCTGGTGACTTACTGCAGTGAACCAGTTAATAATAGGTAGTCGAGTTACTAGCTATTGTCACATTTGATTGAAATTGTCTGGACATTTACTCTGTCGAGCGAATAAGAGACTATTCTTTACACTCTCGGATAGAACAAAGATACGTTAAATTCGCATTCGTCCCTTTACATGGGCAATGAACTTGAAAATTGGATTCCTTATAACAGATTTAGAGACAAAAGCTACAAGTTTCTCGATACTTGCACGAACGTGACGAAATCCGTATTTCTGGTCCACGATGACAAGAGCATTGGCAAGAATAATGCCCCATCATTTCTAGCAAAACCCCATCACTCTTTTACGTGTATTGGAATCAATTTGAAACTTTAAATCCTGAATTTCACGAATCCAAGAAGTTTCCAGTAACTATACGGTTAAGATAGTGAAACTAATTTGACTGCAGGCTATAGCTAACAATAGCTGCGAGTCAAATTAGTTTCAAAATATTTAACACAATGTGTATTCAATTTTACATTAATCAAAGATATACAATTCAGCTTCGGTTAGCGAGCCAGTCCTTCCAGTGATGGCCGGCGTCGGCACCAACGTCTTAGGGCCATGAAACAGTAAGCAGGCTATGAACTCAACATCGTATTATATTACACTTTATGGTCGTCCGTATGTTTGTCTTGCAATCAAGCCGAACATAGGACCCAGAGGGCCCTGTTCCAAATTTCTGAAATTCATACCTTGTGCCCTCGGAAATGCCGCTAAGATCGCGAAGAATCTAAGGTCGCGTTTCAACAGTAATGCTAACATGGTCCCTGAGGTTAGAGGGATGTGGGGTTTGTCCGGATCAGAAATAACATAATATGTTTCAAACATAAAATAAGAAGATACTATTGAATATTTTGATCATAATGGACCTGTACATTTTTAGATATGCCCCGCCCATCTCTAGCTAAGCTCCACCCACACCTCACTCGTGTTGCGATCGATAGATCTCTGAACTCCCTGACTATCAATTTCCAGAAAACTATACAGGTAAACTATTGCATATTTTGGAACTAATTTAACTGGGCCATGTTGTAGCCTATGCCTAAAATTAGTTTTAAAATATTCAACATCATGTTTATTAAATAGTAGCCACATACAATTCGTACAACGTGTCGGACTATTAAGAGCTAAAGAGTGGCCAAATAGAATCATGTATGACGTAATGATTATGACGTCATCCTACACGCCCCCTTTGACCGCGAGGATTTTTTTCCTTATTATCTCAATGTAGTGTGTTTGTATATTGTTCTTTATGCCTGTTTGAGACACTTTGAAGCGTGGCCTATCAACGCCGAGTCCGCGACTAGGTTATGCCGGTCTTCTCCTAAGCGGACAACAGGGGAGCATAGTCTATCACGTGATTATATATTTATATCCCCTTGATTCCAATAACAACACCTCGCCAAACAACAATATGAGTCCCGTATGGTATATTAATGCTGATTTAGGGCGATGCAATACGTCATTTGCCCTTTTGGGGTTAGCGATTCCATAACGTTCTGGTCGCTTTAAATTAATTAGGTACCCCCAGTGAGTTTTCTGCCCCAGCCGGTTTGGGGGTATGGGTTGGGTAAGGTGCGGTGGGTCAGGCGGCTATGATCCTGATGGTATGTTTTCTAAACAAGACGGGAAATGGTAAGAACGATAAATTAGTTCATTAATTAGGACTATTACTACGCCTCTGTCATCGTTTATACCGTAATGAATTACAATCGCAGGAGTAATCCTTTAACCCTTTGAACCCTGAATTCCCATAAATTCACCTTCAAGGCAACTATACAGATAAGTTGTTGAATATTTTGAAACTAATTTGACAGGAAGCTGTTGCTGCCATAGGCAGCAACAGCTTCCAGTCAAATCACTTTCAAAATATTCAAAATATGCAATTGAATAATTATTATATTGGAAATAAGTCTTCGAAATCGTCTGTTCTTGTTCAAAGCGTTAATCAATTAAGATATTAAAAGACGATTCATCGTTAGATTAGCGTTTCATATAACTTGTTTTCGATGTTTTCGATGCTTGGCTTGATCGATCTGATATAGGCCCCTATAGGCGCTAAATCAAATATGCATGCATCACGCAAGAACGTCACAATCAAAGTGACCAATGGGAGGCTGACACCTATCTGACCTTTAAGTAAAGCAGCTGACAATGACACGTAGCTAGTTAATCTCAGTAACAGCGGCTTCCAGTCAAATTAGATTCAAATTATTCAACATAATATTTCTTATTTAATACGGAATTTGTCGCTTCTGGGTAGTAAGCTGGGTTAAAGTGTTCATTGAGCATTTTCGTCCAACTGGGCTATTGAATGTTTCTTACCAAGCAATGCCCTCTCAATATCATCATCATCATCATCATCATCATCATCATCATCATCATCATCCTCATCATCATCATCATCGTCGTCGTCGTCGTGATCTTCATCATACATTACCGCCACCCTCAATCACAACCACAACGACGACCACCGTCATCATCATCGTCATCGGTGTCGGCGGCGGCGTCATCGTCGTCGTCGTCATCGTCGTCGTCATCATGCATCCTCCTCCTCCGTCCTCTCGTCCTCCTCGTCATCGCCATCATCATCGTTATCGGTATCTTTATCGTTATCATCGTCATCATCGTCGTCGTGGTCATCATCATCCATCACCACCACCAGCACCATCACCACCAGCACAACCAACGACCACCACTATCATCATCATCATCATCATCATCATCATCATCATCATCATCATCATCATCATCGTTCATCATTGGTGGTCGTCGTCTACATCATCCACGTCGTCGTCGTGCAATCATCATAACAGCTTATAGTAAACAATCATTGTTATTGACATAGCTAATATTCTTATCACAAGTGTTACCCACCCACTCCCACCCATCCCACACACCCTCCCTAACACCCCCACCCCTCCTACCTCCACCCACCCACCTGTTCACATCACGTTTACATCAATGTGTATATAAATGTGCAAACATATTTCTTGGATAAATTATTTACAGAGTGTTTTTGTTTTCTCTTTCCAGGTAAGTGTCTATGAAAATATTGTGTTCTGAGTCCAGTTGGTAAGCAATAACATCATACCATTTCAATCAATCGTACTATCATCAGCATAATAACTATCAATACCGTATCCAACTATCCATCGACCCTCTGCACCATCGAACTTATCACCTCGACCACTATCCACTTCATCACAAACCATTATCACATTCACAGATTCCATTATCATCATCATCGTCGTCGTCGCCGTCGCGTCGTCGTCGTCGTCGTCGTCGTCGTCGTCGCCATCGTCGTTGTGATTGTCGTCTTTGTAGTCTTTGTCGTCGTCGTCGTCGTCGTCGTCGTCGTCGTCGTCGTCGTCGTCGTCGTCGTCGTCGTCGTCGGCGTTGTCCTAATTGCTATTATAGTGATGGTTGTCGTCAGCATGATCTCCAACGTCGTCATCAACGTTATCAATGTCGGTGTTGTCACGATCGTCGCTTTCATCAATATCATTTTCAAAATTGTTTTCATTGTCATCATGGCATGACTATCATCTTTCTACACGTCATTACAACTCAACGTGGCCATTTAGTACGTGATATTTTCCCAATATCAATCACAACACCAAGGCCTATACAGGTAGGTGCGCCTCAAAATGCTGGTGCCCCTCGGGTGGTCAAACAAAATTGTCTAGAGTAAGCGACAAAACCGTCAGGCATTTTCCATTGTACTACTCAGGCAAGTTAAAAATGCAAAATGCTAAATTTGTGTCTGGAAATTTACATCGTTATTGGATGGTTCTTAAAACGGATGGCAGTTTGTAACGTGCAAACTGCCATTCTGAAGGGCAAGTTGATCTTTGTGTCACATTCTACCTTTAACCATTTCAAGACGAAGACAGCCAAAACCAGCCTTTTGTCTTGGGGAATGGCCATTTGCAGGCCAAGAGAAGACTATTTTTGAAAATTGACTACTGGAATGGCCATTTCAGTGGTAAATTTTCAAAAATAGTTTTCTCTTGGCCTGCAAATGGACATTAAATTTTAATGTTTTGAACAAATTTAGTCATTAAATGGTTAAAGGAATTAAGAAAAACCTGTGTTTCTGTTAACCCGATCTAAGTTAATAAACAACCTTATTCATAGTTCAGAAAATGTATTGCTACCATCTATCTACTGAGCTCCATGTCATTTTAAAAATACACCTACCTGTACTGGTTATAACTGAGACGATTACCGTTATCAAATAGTGGCACTTACCGAGGTCTCTAATAAAGCTCGTTACTGGGCAGGTACGAGACCAATACCGGGCCGCAATCGCCCCGGTATTGGTCTCGTACCTGTCCAGTAAGCCGCCTCATCAAGAATGGTTTCATTATCGCGTTCTCACAAGATTCATTATCCGTTCCTACTGTTGTATTCGATGATTGAAACCCAGAATGTCTGGCAAGGGACAGCTTGACGCAAAGATAGGCTAATGCATTAAGATGAATAGAACGGATGCGAAGCATGATCCCCGGCACCGAGTTGTCATCACAAGCGTCCGCCTACTTACTGAATCTCAGGCAATTTAGCATTTCTTATTAAATTCATCATACGAGTTTAGTAAGATCTCATTTGGAACTAGCTGCAACATTCAGCCATGCCCTTGTGGAGGGGGTGGCTGCTGGGTGGATGGGTGGGTGGCGTGGGGTACGATGGGTAGGGGGAGGTTGGTGGGGGTTGTGGGGTTGTTTGGGGGTAGGGTGTACCATTGCGTCTTATTGCACCAACGATGGTTATAAATTCGATACAGATTTTATGACATAAATACATTGTAAATTCAAGCCATTCATTACGGTTCACATTGGGAAGTAACATCATAAACATAATCTATATATAATATATTTATTACATCGTAAATTTATCAATGGCTTACTATTCGTACACTTGAAGAAGGCATAAGTCCACAGCGACACCGCTGACAGGGTCTACCAATTACGTTAACATGATATTGAAGATGAATATCATTTCATACTTGTGTGCCCTCAATATAAAGATTTACACAAATTCCTTTTGAAACCATGTCGCTACAAAATACCAAGTGTCTACAATGTGATCGAGTTATTCCACAATGAAAATCCGATGGCCAAAACGAAAGTATATTTTGAACGCTGCATTCTAATTAAGAAGAAAATAAATTGAGCATTTTCTCCAGTTATTCTGTGGGATAGGCATCCACAGCACTCAGTCAAATTAGCCCCATATATTCAACAGCATACCTGTTTAGTTTTCTGGAAATTGATAAGCATGGAGGTCAGGGATCTATCGATCCTACCACGGGCAAAGCGTGTGTGGAGCTTATCTAGAAATGGGCGGGGCATAGCTAAACGTGGATTCCTCCATTGTAGCAGGAGACACAGATTTTTGACAGAATTTTCAAAACCCACAATCGAGCACTTCGTCATACATGGATGAGCATCTGTATGGATTAAGTTAAGATGGCGAAAAAGTAAAAGAGGAAAATAGTGCTCTATTTTTTGCAAGGAACATCGTCTGCTCTCGATAAGGTGCCAATTATTGGCAGAAGTTCTTTGACTCGATGTAGAATTTTTGTCTGGAGTCTGACAATTGGATTCTGGGATTACGGTGTCTGTGAAGATAAACTAGGTATTTTGGAGACGGTCCATGAAGACTATGTGTGTCAAGATAGGAATACGGTAGCCGTAATGGACCTTTCCAGTATTAGCTAGGCCCCGCCCATCTCTAGCTAAGCTCCACCCACACCTCGCTCGTATTGGGATTGATCGATTTCTGAACTAACTGAGCATCAATGGCCAGAAAACTACACAAGTAAGCTGTTGAATAGTTTGAAACTAATTTGACTGGGTGTTGTTCCTGCCTAAGTCAAATTAGTTTCAAAATATTCAACATCACGTTTATTATTTAGCAAAGAAATACAATTCGTACAACGTGTCGGACTATTAAGCGTTTAAGACGGACTAAATCAAGTCATTCATGACGTAATGATTATGTCGTCATCGTACACGTCGCGTAGTTGATTATGGCGTCATATGACGTAATATGATTGTTGGATAACCTGAAAAGGCCCATTCTCAAAATACAGTCGAATATTATCAATAGGGATAGTCTTTTAAAAGTATCGTGAATGAAACCGTTGACTTAAAATGGCCATAATGTCGATGATAGACAGGCTGATACGCTCTGATCTGACAGTCATATGCACAGGACGGACCCTTTAATGCCTAAATTTGCTTATTAAATGTCCATTTGCAGGTCAATTGAAACGTATTTTTTAAAATGTATCACTGGAATGACAGGCTCGGTTACAGAGCCAGTGATTCTAGTGGTAAATTTTCGAAAATGCTCTTTTCTTGACCTGCAAACGGACATTCCGAAAGACCACTGCAGAGGATGGTTTTGGCCGGTGTCGTCATGAAAATGTTAATATAGCCATGTGGTAGCCAATAGATAGATCTGATCTGTCACTCAAGTGTATGACGGCATAATCAATCACGTTACATGTAGACTGACGTGACAATCGAAATGCGTACTGAATGACGTATCAAGCTCCGTCACAAACATTAATTAGCCCATCGAGTGTCCGAGTTGTATGCCCGTGCTTTATAATAAACATTATGTTGTGAACATTTTGAAGCTAATTTGACTGGGCGCTGTTGCTGGCATTGGCAGCAACAGCACCCAGACGAATTTGTGTTAAAATATTCAACACGTTACATCTATAGCTACCTTGAAATTGGGATTATGAAAATTTAGGATTCAATGTATATAAATCGATCCCAACGCGCACAGCGCGTTGGCGAAGCTTAGTTAGAAATGGGCGGGCATAGCTAGAAATGGATCTGCTAATAAGCCACAGATTGGCGGTTATTTAATCCATGTGATCCGAGGAACAGCATACCCAATGAACCACCTTTATAAAATCCTAAATCATTAATCTCTCGAGACGGCTAAGATGAGTTATGCAACTTCCAGCATTGGAAGACATCATTTGATCCTTTTAAGTAGCACTAGAGACCTACTTAATATAACAATAACGTTTTATTGGTCGTTTGGGGGCCAACTTGTGTGATTGAAGTTCGACATTTTCATTTTGTAGCCCGAGCGTAGCGATGTCTTCAGACGAAAATGAAGGGGTTCAATTACTCAAATAAGTGCCTCAAACGATCATAGCAACGCCCACACAAAACAACGCCATTACTATTAACATTAATCTACCTGGTAGTATTTGTCAGATAGATTAAACGGGGTTTTTTAATTTTTTAATTGCTAAGTATTCAATAAAGCGTTGTCAGTACTCGCTATGTGTCTGTAATAATCGACTGAATGTATTATGTTAATTAGAGAAGCCGTTCTACTATAATGAATGTTATGAGTAATCCATTTCATATCGATATGTTGATTTCAATATTTGATTCGGTTCGCTCTCTAGCGTTTGCAGATCAATATTCTCTCGTCCTGGTGAAATGTACAACATGTTGATGATTATAACACGACTTAAGCCTGCGCTAAACATTCGTATAACTAATATTCGCACTCAAGGGTCAAATGGCCTATTGTGTGAATAAATCTATCTATCAATATTCTCATTGGACACACGAATCAGTTATGTGTTTTCACGACCGCACTACACGTGACGTCATTACCGGGCGGTTATTGACTGTTAATGCCTTTGACGTCATAGGGAATATGGAAATTTACGGCGATGTTTCATTATTAAGTTCATTTGACGTCATACACTCGCATTAATTGCCATACATAATCAAGTTTCTGTGCGATAACGTCCGCAATAACAATAGTAGGCCTAATGTCTGTTCGCATTAGTAAAACGTGCGTGACAAATACATTAAAATGGTTAATTTGAAATCAATACATTGATTTTATTACCCACTAACAGTTTGAAATTTAAAAGGCACGATGTCAAGGCAGCTATACAGGAAACATGGTGGATCATTTGAAACTGATTTATCTGGGATCTGTTACTGTTAAAGGCAGTACAATGTTCCAGTCAAATAAGGAATATAATATTTAACGTAATAATCATTGCACCGCGCATAGGCATGGTATTGTCTGAATAAAGGGATTAACCTTTGAACCTTGAATTCCCCGATTCAAAATTTCTAGTGAATTCTCCAGATAAGATGTTGAATATTTTGAAACTAATCTGACAGGAACCTGTTACTGCCATGGGCAGCAACAGGTTCCAGTTAAATTAGTTTCAAAATATACAAAATATTTAACATAATACTTATTAATTCGTAAAGGATGTTTGATGTTTGGCTTTTCGGATCCAAGTGCTTAATAAGATAAAAGTTGTATAAACATGGCTGGAGCAGCTATGTATCAAGCATACTTGGAACTCCCTCCCTACGCCTGTTACAATGTCTAGGACCTTGGATTAATTTAAATCCAAACTCAAAGCTATGTCCCCAATACGACCACCACCTCCCTGTTACTACGTAGGTTCTCGCTTTGCCAATATAGCGCTAACCAGGCTTAGAAATGGCTGCAGCTCACTAAACAGACACCTATTCAACAACTGTCTACTGGACAGCCCTATATGCGTGCATGTGGATATCCGGATGAATCTGCCAAACACTATCTGTTTCATTGCCATATTTACACCAACCAAAGGGTTATCTTGCAAGACGATCTCGCTTTGAAAAATATCACCCTAGCGACATTAACAGCCAAGAACCTCTTACATGGCAATGAAAACGCGAACGCGGAACAAAATATCATAATATCTTCTATCCTTTGTGAATATATAATTAGAACTAACCGCTTCAAATAACGCCACAACTAACTTTCAGCCCCCGGCTGCTTCCTTGCCTAACACTGCCTCCCAACCTCAAGCATTAACAGCTTTCACATTTTCATACAGCTTTCATCTGATACTTCGTTCGTGACAGCGTACAGTCTCAACAAAGTCAACAACATGCCTCATCACTCACTCTCTCTCTCACTCTCTCTCTCTCTCTCTCTCTCTCTCTCTCTCTCTCTCTCTCTCTTCTCTCTCTCTCTCTCTCTCTCTCTCTCTCTCTCTCTCTCTCTCTCTCTCGTTTGTGATAAGGACCCCACAGCGAGTAAATTTGTAAAAATATACTTTATGTCAACATTGTAACATATTCCACATATACATGTTTGCATTTTAAATAAGACACATGTCTTATCGTGCTTCCATTTGATGAAAAATAAATTCTGTTTAAACTAAGCCTAGTTACAGTGCATTATAATTTTAAAAGAAATTACTAATCTCGCATTAATACTTTTGACAGCCTTGCTTTGTATTGACATAGTTAACACCAGCAAAAGGTCACATGATTTGTTTAGTTTTCCACTTTGTAAACTTCATGTTCATCTGTTCCAGATTCTCAGCCATGAACACAAATCCAATATTCGGTATTGCACAAGAGGACCAAATCAATCTATTTGTTGTCAAAATGCACAACATAGGGCCTTTTGTTGGGAAATTATATATTTTCTTATGGGAAACCATGGTTTATATATGAAGCAGGTCTGGTCGATTTGGCAGCAAGATGGATGGGAGGTTCTTTTCTATACACATAAATCAGGATGAAAGGTCTAGAGATATGCTTGTTGTACTATTTTCTCTGTACATCTATAAGCGCATTGAACATGTAAAACACGACTCTGAAAAGAGAGAGAGAGAGAGAGAGAGAGAGAGAGAGAGAGAGAGAGAGAGAGGGAGAGAGAGAGAGAGAGAGAGAGAGAGAGAGACAGAGAGAGAGAGAGAGAGAGAGGAGAGGGGGAGGGAGGGAGGGAGGGAGGGAGAGAGAGAGAGGGGGAGGGAGAGAGAGAGAGAATAGGAGACGAGAAAATAGAAAGAAAAAATGGAATGGAAAGAATGAGAGAGAAAGAATGCGATGGAAAGGTAGAGGCGGAGAGTGAGAGAAAGAACAATGGGTGAGAACAATAGGGAGAGAGTGAAATAGTGGTAAAGGAAGCCGGAGCAAGTAACCCAAAATAGAATAGTAAATAATAATAATAATAATAATAATAATAATAATAATAATAATAATAATAATATTGTATTTCTACCACCGTTGTTAACATACAAATAATCCTCATATGCCGTTGTCATGGACTGAGTGTAATAAAGAAAATACGAAAATACGAGATAGAAGTGTGCGTGAGAGGAAGAGAGATTAGCCTAAAATACATGTAGCCGCCCCACCTCCACCCAACCAACCCCACCACACACCCACACCCATTACATTCACCGAATATATTGATTCATTACTTTATTTTCAGACATTTAATTGAATCGTGAAATCGTTCGATATCACATTACTTAGTTACCCTGACAGAAAGGGATCAGCAGCCACAATTGACACACTTTCTTAAACCGCATAATATGATTGATTATTCGGGTGTTGAACACACGTAACTGTTTCGCTCTCACTGTGGTGTACTACTAACATCACTCGGATGATCATTGGGTCTTTTCTCTGGAAGATTGGTTGAGAAACTAAATTAATTATTACATACGTAGTTGAAAATATATTTAGGATGAATTGAGTAGATATTCCCAGGCAGTTTTCTTTCTGTCCGGCAAGTATATGTTAAAGTTATCCTATTGGTGTTACTGTAGCCGTTATCACAATAGTCCTTTCCACTTTATCCACCCATGATATGACGTCATAATCAACTACGCGACGTGTATAATGACATCATAATAAACGACGTCATTATGACGTCATGGAAAGCGTGATAGGTACGTCACGAACGCATATTTGAAGACGGGCTATGCGTTGTTGTACAAAATGTATGTATTTACTATTTAATCAATATTCTGGTGACTATTCTGAAACTAATTTGACTGGGCACTGTTGCTGACATAGGATGCAACAGCATCCAGTCAAATTAGTTACAAAATATTCAACAGCTTATCTGTAAAGTTTTCAGGAAATTGATAGTTAAGGCATTCGGGGCTCGATCAATTTCAACGCGGCGAAGTGTGGGTGGAGCTTAGCTAGAGGTGGGCGGGGCATAACTAAAACTAGAAAGGTGAATTAGATATTACAATCCAAAGGCATCACTTATCGCAGTATTGACGGAACTAATACTGAATATCTTGAAGCTAATTTGACTGCTGAGCTGTTTATGTCTATGCCAGCAACAGCTCCCAGTCAGATTAGTTTTAACATGTTTAGCAGAACGTTTACAAAATAGTATATTAATCAAAGATACAATTCGTACAATTTTGGGACTGATTTTCATGACGGCGCTATGACATAGAATATTACAAGATACGGTTGGTATGGTTTCCAGTTGTGGGCACCCAACAAAGTATTTTTTAAATTATGACACTACACAGTAACATGTTTCATTCCGGTAACCGAGCCAGTCATTATAGTGGTAAATTCTTTTTTAAATCGTTTTTTCTTGACCTGCAAATGGACATTCAATAGGTCGATATTTTGCCTTTCTTGAGCAAATTTTGCCATTAAATGGTTGAAGCTCTCTTATAATTTTCAATGTATCTCTACCGGTGCCAAATTGACTTAACCCCACTGGTGTCAACTTGTGGTTTATAATGGTAAACCCGGTTAATAGTTCTTCTGCAGTTGTCACGAGGACTGTCTATTTGCAGGCTAAGAGAAGACTATTTTTGAAATTTTACCACTGGAATAACTGGCTCGGTTACCGAGCCAGTCATTCCAGCGGTACATTTTCAAAAATAGTTTTCTCTTAGCCTGCAAATGAACATGGTCTAAACAAAAATTTAGATTTTCTTGCCCCTTAACCCTTTACTCGTCAATCCGGTAATAAAAACACGCCTTAAAAAACGATTTTCCAAAATTCCAGTTATAAAAGAACAGTTCTCTCTTGGCTAGCAAATGGTCATTCACTGAGCAAAAATTTCAATTTGCTTGAAAACATTTGACAAATTAAATGCTTAATTGATAAATGTCGCCCTTTGAGCGCTTTGAGGCGCGGTTGACACACTGAGAGTTAAAGGGGTAAAGCTCTCTTAGAATTGCCAGTGTATCTCTACTTGTGCTCATTGAAAACAGAGCTATGGGAAAATTTCTCTACGATGCTATTATTCCACGAGTGTATATCTTTAATCCTCAGATATCGTCAGAGTGTTTCCAATTTAGACTTCCTAATCCGCACCCCGGAGAAAACGTGAAGGTGTAGGGTTATTTGAGTAAGGTCAAACGTCGCTCAACCAACAAGACGTACTATCATTAAATCTGTGATCCTGGGCTTAATTGTCGAGGAACTAAATCTTTAGTTTTCATCTTCTCCTCGTAGAAGATACTTCTCTGTAGACATAATCGGCCAATGATAATACGAGGAATCAGTTAGTCAGAAGAAAATGGTAGTCGAGAGGAACGATGTAGCGACGTGATTGTGTTGAAGGTAGCATGATCAATAGCCACGCCAATCTAGCTCACACCACACTATACGTGCTTCGTTGAAACTTCCCACGAATTGATTTTGTTGCTAAAGTCGTAGCTCTTAAGAGATAATCCCTAGATGGACTGTTGATTTGATGCTCGGCTATGATTATTCTGGCGAGAATGGGCGGATCGAGTAACTTCTGTTGCGGAAGACCTGTATTAGAAGAAAGTGCATTGAGCCAGTATGTTGAATAGATAATGTCAATCACTACTTTCTGAAGGACACGTGCATACATGCACGCGTGGGACAACTCATCTGCATATTCACACATACATGCACGAGTGTAGCCGCACCTCTAAAAAAATCTCTGAATTCAAATAATTTTTCATTCGCTTAAATTATTTCCTATGTTTCATAGATATGTTGTGAATAGAGAGATCCATTTCTGGCTACGATCGCCAATGGAGGATTTCAGTTTATCCATCAATCATATGACGTCATCACCAACTACGTAACATGTAGGATGACGTCATAAGTAATTGCGTCATAAATGACGAATCTAAGTTGATAGCAACAGCATCCGGTCAAATTAGTTTCAAAATATTCAGCAGCTTACCTGCATACTTTTCTGGGAATTGAGATTAAGAGCGTGCAGAGATCAATCGATCCCAACACGGATAAGGCGTAGGTGGAGCTTAGCTAGATATGGGCGGGGCATAGTAAAACTGGATTCCTTATTTACGTTCAGTACAGCGATGAACTTAGATCATGACAAGTTAATCCCTTATTCCTTCCCCACACCAACCACTCGACCAGACACAACTCAACGGTCTTTCGCATATAGTCGTGCTGGTGCGGCATGACGAGTTGTATCAAGTTGAGTCGCGTCATAGCGTGTCGGCCCGATTGAGAATGTTCAATCGTAACTGGTTGTAGTTGGCCGTAGTCGTTACCCGTCATGTTGGTGCGACCGCGCTTATGGCACCGCCCGACTGTGGTTACCTTGATCAGCCAACCAAAGAACAGTATCAAGTCACATCTGTAACACACGCCACACTTGTCTATTTTGAAGATGGCGGACATGTGGTCTGAGGAGTTGGAAGCTATACTCTGCCAACTTTGGCAAGAAAGATCCTTTACAACAGCAGCTCAACAACTGAAACAATTGATTATTGATCAGAATGTGAAAGCATTTGACGAATGTTTCAGTATCGAAAGTCCCGTTGATTGCTCTGAGAACAATTTTACCGTAACAGATTTCAATCAGTGTTCTCAACATATGTGGTAAAACTCACTCGTGTTTAGGTGAAAAAAATGGCCCAGTACGGTGAACTTTGGTGCTGACATAGGCATCAACAACTTTTAATCACATGATTACCAAAATGTTTAGCATGGCTCGCTAACAATATATACTATACTATTTCATAGAAGTATCCAGGTAGACGGATAACCTTATGATGTTTATATATAAAAAGTATTTTCTAGCATTGATTTTCCAACAACTGTCGTGTCAAGTCGTGGCGGTGTGCCCGGGTGAAGTGCAAAATGTACAAGCAACTAAGACAGTGTACGATTTCCAAAGACCGTTCAGTTTCAGTTTCGGTTCAGTTTCACGTTTATTACACCCAGACTACCGAGGCAGCAGTTGAGTCGTGTCCGGCATAGACGTATTGGTCTGGCCCTGGATTAGGTGCACGATATTGCTCAAGTCGCTTGGGCCATGGGACTCTATTCCGTAGCTTGTGTACTACTGCACAACAAAGTAAAATTCACAATTGAATGCGACCATGTGTGCCAGCCAACATTGAGAAAGATACAGCTGAGCGGATTTGTTGTCCATTATAAGATCGATGCCAAGGCGACCTTTCGGTACATCTTCACATGATTATCAAATATAGTGTATGCTACGTATATGTTGCAGATGGGAATATTAAAGTGTATAGTGAATGTCAAAGATGATTTATGGGCGTGGGATCTAGTGCACATGGGCACACTCAGGCCATCTATGTATGAATTAATAATTCTACTACATACTTGGCAGTTGACTATATTATGAATGTTATGAATTCCAACTGGTAATAATCCGAGTTGAGCCCTGGACACAGAATTCGAAAACCCATTTACAATCCGCCACCTCCGCCGCCTCCACTTTCGCCGCGGTGATGAAGACGACGACGCCGCCACTGACGTCTCTAACGTCGACGCCACGCCGCCCACGACGACGATGACGACACTGTTTTGCATTAGTACTGGGCGGACTGCGAGCCACAGAATTGTCAGTTGCGACCCTGGAATGTCAATTTCCAAATGCTCTAGGGACTGACTAGACCACACAATTGTCACACGCACGTTTTGTCAGGAATACGCTCTCTGTAGAAGAGAAATGTGACATTTGTAGAATGTGAGGTGGAAACAGACGATTCTCCTAGAATAAATTATTTGACTAATATACGTATCCTACAAGAACTGTTTGGAATTACGAGCTTATGGTAAAACAATGAACCTTTCCAGTATTAACAATGCCACGCCCATCTATCTGTAGGATACGTATATTAGTCAAATAATTTATAGTTTTCTGGAAACTGATAATCAGGGCGTTCAGGGATCGATCGGCCCCAACACGGGCGAAGCATAATTGGAGCTTAGCTAAGCTCCGACTATGCTTCACCCGTGTTGGGGCCGATCGATCCCTGAACGCCCTGATTATCAGTTTCCAGAAAACTATACAGGCAAACTGTTGAATATGGCAGCAACAGCGCCCAGTCAAATTAGTTTTAAAATATTTAGCTATACGTGTTTACTAAATAATAAAGACATACAATTAGTTCAACAACGCTTAATACCTCTCGAATTACGTATTCGTGACGAACTTATCTACGTCATTCATACTCTCATTGATTATGACATCATTCTACACGGCGCGTAGTTTACTATGACATCATATGATGGATGGATAAACTGGAAACGTCCATTCACAGACGATATTATAAAATTCCAGTATTAAGCCCGGTGACAAGCCTGAAAGATTATAACCGAAAAGTAATTTAAGTGCAACTATCTCATCCAAATTGCTGTGCAACTAACTATTTCAGAATCGAGACAATATCCATAATGCAAGCATATATTGCATTTGGCATAGGGTAAATTTGCTTAGTCCAAACCCAATATTTAGAATGAGAATAATCAGATTTGCTCAGGATTTATAAATTGTGCCAGAATACATCGTCGCATCGATATTCTTAGTCCTTTTCCCATTGAAATTCTAGTATCCGAATTCTGTACAGGTAAGTTGTTGAATATTTTAAAATTAACTTTCAAATTAATTTGACTGGGAGTTATTATTGCCCTATGCAGTTGCACCTCCCAGCCCAATTAATTGTCAAAATATTCAATAGTAATATTTTAGCGTTAAATCAATGGTGTCGTTTCTTGGTTGGCGGTGGTTAAAGGGTTAAATAATGTTTGCTGAATCACAGGCTAAGGTTATTACGTGTAAACACGCTGTGTCAAGATCACGTCAAAATTCTAAAGGTTTCTCTCGCTTCATATTACAGAAAGCCAGAGACATCAAATAAAGATCATATTCAGGGTTACAAAAAATCGACGACATAATATGCTGAGAGCAATCAACAGTTTATTGATCAAAAGGTTGTTTTAATACTGGTAGATGTAGCATGTAATTCTATTTCACAGAGATGATTTGTCAGGTGCAAATTGCGCACGTGCAACCTACATGAGAGAGAGAGAGAGAGGGTGGGGGGGGAGAGAAAACAGAGAGAGAGAGAGAGAGAGAGAGAGAGAGAGAGAGAGAGAGAGAGAGAGAGAGAGAGAGAGAGAGAGAGAGGGAGGGAGGGAGGAGGGAGGGAGGGAGGGAGGGAGGGAGGGAGGGAGGGAGGGAAGGAGGGAGGGAGGGAGGGAGGGAGAGAGAGAGAGAGAGAGGGAGGGAGGGAGGGAGGGAGAGAGAGAGAGAGAGGGAGGGAGGGAAAACAAAATCACATATGCTGCAGGATTAAAGAACAATAATCTGGTGGCCCCTAATGCAGGTGACCGTTATGAACAGTCTTGTCTGGAGAATTATTATATATGTCCGTTGAGTTTTATTCGCATACCCATATCATAGTAAACTGACAGAATGAACAGCCATTTAGCGAGTCAGCAATATCTGAACTCAGCTGTTTTCATAATTGAATCTTTTCGGGCGCTGGTAACGAATTTGATTAATGAAAATAATACCAGTATCTATTATCTAGACGTGGTGACAGGGGTATAATACATTTGGGGATTCAGTGAGTGATAGGCGCCTGCTTCAGAGACAAAGTCCATTACCGATTCTAGTTCATGATTTGCACGATATCTCTCTATATATCACACACAGATACACTCACGCATGTTCGTCTCATCGTCCTATTGCACGATCCTCGCCCTCCCTCTCCGCTCCCGTGTCGAGTACGACATTGGTAAATCACTCAGTTATTTAACTGAAATAATGGTGTGTTAAATGGTAGGGCGGTTGATTTATTTTCACGCTTGCTTGCCCAAGCGGTTATCTCAATTCGTTTTTTCCACGCGTTGTAGCAAAGGACGTGTCACGAGTTTACTGTTCGCTAAATCAGGAATTTACAACTTTTTACAAGGATGGTGCCAAAATTGCACATATTGCAACCTTTAATTGGTTGATGACTGAAATAAAAACAAGGGAAATCAGCGCTTACAGACACCCGCCCCTCGTTTTTGTCACATTGTAAAATGTTTTCGGATTTTCCGGATTAATTTGGATTATTTCGGATTTCTTCGAATTTTCTCGATTTTTTTCCCGGATCGTGCCCACTAGTGTGGAGTCCTAATGTATGATCACATCCTTTCTTATGTTAAAATTTTTTCCAAATCGGATCAGAATATTCCGAGATATCCATATATCCAGAATTTGATCCGGTCCGGATACAGGTTCTTTAATCCAGATCACGGCCCAAGTCTGGAAATTTTCCTGCACGTTCCTTCGCTGCGTTAAGGTTTCAGCCAAATCTGGTTAGCAGTTTTTTCAGATACCGCTGCAGACGGAAAGACACAATTCCTACAACACCGCTTAGTCCGTCTTTAATTATGCGTTCGTGATGTACTTATCTACGTTATTCATGCCGAAATAATGACGGCATTGGTTGTGACGTCATTTGTCACGTATTTGATTATGACGTCATATGATGGATGAATACAGTGGAAATGTCTATTGAAGGTCCATGCCCGTATGTACGTGGTTATATATACATATATTATGTGTTTGGTTATCTTAGTGATATTTGGGCGATATCTTTAAGAAAATGGCATTCCCAGAAAGACATGATATTGCTACTCACGCCAGCCTTCTTCCTTGAGCATCCGTCAGATCCCAAACATGGACTTTCATACCACGCCCATTACATCAAACACCCGCATACAGATGCGTAATATCCGGATATGTTCGATAATGTCCCTGATTAATCCGTTCATGCCAAATACGCCCAATAAGACTATTTTTGAAAATGTACCACTGTATTCACGGCCTCGATAACCGAGCCAATCATTCTAGTTGTCAATTTAAAAAAAAAATAGCCGTCTCTTGTCCTGCTTGTGGGCATTCAAACCTAGCCATTAAATGGTGAAAAGTATATGCTCTTGTGGAATATCTAGATAGCATAGATGCTTTTGCTACTTTTCGGTGGGCCTCCGATCTGACGTCATTATCATATTATGTCACGTGTTAGCTGATGTCGCAATCGAAATGACGCAGTCCCGTCACGAAAATCGAAATGTTCATCAGAAATCTGTACGAATTGTATTCGTTGATGAATTTACAATTTAATATTCACTATGTTGTGTACTTTGAAACTAATTTCACTGGGAATTGTTGCTGCTACGGGTAGCATCATTCCCTAGTCAAATTATTTTCAAAATAATCAACAGCTTACCTGAAATTTAGATTCTAGAAATTCCGGTTTAAATCGATTCAAACACGAATAAAATGTGGATGATGAATAGCTAGAAATGGGAAGGCATAAGAAATTTTGTTGTTGTTAGTGTCGTCGTCGTCGTCGTTGCTATTGTTGTTGTTCAGTTAGTTTTATTGGCCGCTCACAGCAAGGTGTATTTGAGCCATGATTCTATCCTTACGGTACTTCCCCGAAAGGTTAGAAATAAATTGTTGCCTCTATTATACAGAATATCACTATATATATATATATATATATATATATATATATATATATATATATATATATATATATATATATATATATATATATATATATATATATATATATATATATATATAAAAAGCTGTTTGGCATTCTTTAAATTTCCTTGGCAAGAGTTGTAAGCGAATAAACCCTTTGACCATCCAATTTGTTCAAGAAAATTTTAATTTTCTCATAGAAAATGTCCATTTGCAGAATAAGAGAAGCCTATCTTTGAACATTTACCACTGGAATGACTGGCTCGATAACCGAGCCAGTCATTCCAGTGGTAAATTTTCAAAAATGGTCTTCTGTTTGTCTGCAAATCGGCATTTCTTAAGACCACTGCAAAAGCCGTTTTTGGCTGATGTGAGTGTTAAACGGTTATATATCCGAGTGAGATCGATTATGTTCTAGTTAAACATAGATAAATCGTGCGACATTCATAATTGAAACCTTAATATGATTGACACGGATTTCTACTAATGGAATTATTTTGTATGTAGACATGCTCTTATGGAAATAATACTTTTTTTCAATTCTATTTAATGATGGGAAGGCATTCAAGAAGCAGAAAGATTTTCTCTTTAAATATGGAAAATGTTACATATAATACGATATTTGTAATGCGATATATGTAACAATCCCTATTATATACTGGAAGGAATGAGTTATTTTGGATAGCATGTTCTTTTGAAACAAGTGTTCAGATAAAACTCTGTTATATAAAAAAGTAATTGTAGAAATGCCACTGCAGAAATTCCATTAATATGTTTTTTATATGTCGTGACTTCCATCAATACCGAAATGCAAATCGGTTGCTAAATTTAATTTCCTGAAATTCCGGCATTATTGATTCGAACATCATTGAGTGGGGAAGGATTATTGTTATGCGCCACAGTGGTATGCACACGGTTCGCTCATGATTGTTGTGGAAATATCAATGTCTATAATGTATCTGGCCAAGCAAGGACTGATAGCTCCATAACATTGTATATGGGTGCAGTTCTTTTAAAAAACCATATTGATTTGGAGACGGGTTAGCGACCTTTTCTACAATAGCGTTCACTTGATAATTGCATACATGTATATACCTTGTGCAACGGTAACGTAATCGGGTAGGCTAGGCGGGCTAGCTGATAAACTAGTTCACACGGTGATGATTCCTTAAGCCCTCCTGTGTCAGCTTAACCTTTCAACGGTCAAACTAACCAACTAAGAACTGTGCAGGGGTCTTTAGACACGGCTATTTGAAAGGCCTAGAAATGAGTATTTTTGAATATTTACCACTAGAATGACTGGCTCGGTAACCGAGCCAGTCATTCTAGTGATAAATTTTCAAAAATACTCTTCTCTCGACCTGTTGATAGACACTGGTTAAGTAAAAACTTAAATTTTCTTTACCATTACCCCTTTAATGGTCAAGCTGGCGAAAACAAATTCAGTGGTAAATTAAAAAAATTATTCAAAAATTAAAATATCTTGAAAAATATTGACCATCAAAATGTTTAAATGATATATCAAGTAGTATTTTGAAGGATTTGAGGCGCTGTTGATACCGGAGGAGTTAAGCTATTGGTCGAAATACCACGAAGCCTAAACGACTAGCGGCTCCTGTAATCAAATTTAACAATAATGCCCAGCAGTATTTAGTGCCGTGGACTGACGATATGGGTTCTGAAAGCCTGTGTCTCTTGCCGTATAGAATAATCATGGTAATTTTTCAAGCATTGGAGCAGATTTCAAACCATCTCATATTCCGTTATGTATTGTTATTGAGATGGCCATATAAATAACATCCATGCCAACACTCTCGCAAAGCGCTATATCAACTTCCACATCTCAATAATTTATATATTTAAAAGCTGCTCTTTATTCACGCTTTAAGTGTTTAAGTGTTTTTAAGCTTTAAGCACACCCCACCCCACCTCAATCCCTCTCCTCTCTTTCAATCGTTCTATCTATTTTTCACCCTCTATTTCTCTCTCTCTCCCTCCCTCCCCGCCCCCTCTCTCTCTCTCCCTCTCTCTCTCTCTCACTCCCTCCCTCCCTCCCTTTCCTCTCGACATCATCTGAGCAGTACTTGGATGTTTATGAAAAATATTTAATTTTAAAACGTGTATTATACAAACAAGTAATAATATTATATGTATAACAGTCGTCTAGTCGATGTCAAGCTACGAAGCGCAATATATGGTCATTTTGGGCATAACAACAGTTGCCGAATATCTAACAGATCGCTTAGCAATATAATGTCTCCTGAGAATATAGTATAGGTATTTTACTTTGAAAATAGATATCCTTATCCGTGCCACAGTTTTCTCAAAGGCACTTATCAGATCATATATATAGCATGTAAAGTCCTTTCGTAAAGGAGCTTCCCTATTCAAGGAAACTATCATATTTACAGAACACTTGAGTACGGTTAAATCTCGCTCACACATGAATCAACAGAACTTCTGTTACTGAGCATTATGGGCATGCAAACGATCAGTTTTGCTCTTCTCAATAGAGAAGGCATTAATCAATGAAAACAGCTGACCACTTATATTACGAGTAATGCGCTTAGTCAGAAGAGAAACGTAGATCAGAAGAACAATTCACAACGTGACATTAGAGCCGGGAACAGGCTCAATAACATTGACTGACTGTCTAATATTACGATGTACGTGACATACAATGTACATGATTCATAGAAATTTAGTACGAATTGATGTTCTTACTAATCGCATGGCTCTCACGAGATACTGTCACGATTGGCCGTCGATTTGATCTCTGACTATTATTGTACTGAAGAGAATGTCATCTGTGTTGAGTAGCATTCTGTCCTGAGTCACTTGGATTAGCGAGAAATATGCTGACCCCCTCCTGGAGAGTACTAGTATCTAACATATTCTGGTCAACATATGCGTTGAAATAAACAATCAATGGCATGTATAAGTGCTCTAGAACAATGGACCTTTACCGTTTTATCTATCCCTCTACCCATCATTAGCTAAGCTCCACCCACACAACGCCAGATTTGGATTGATCGATCCCCGATTGCCCTAACTATTAATTTCCTGAACACTATACAGGTAAGTTGTTGAATATTTTGTAACCAATTTTGTAACTTAGATCAGTTTCAAACTATTTAACAGAATATTTATTAAATAGTAAAGACGTACAATTCGTACAATAACGCATAGTCCGTCTTCAAATATGCATTTGTGACCTACTTACCTGCGTCATTCATGACGTCATTAGTTATGATGTTATTCCACGTCACGTAGTTGATTATGACGTCATAGTATGGATGGATAAAGTATCTCAATGTATATCCATGCACACTCATATGGTCTTGTCGCATACAATTTTGCTTAGTCATTTTTCTTACTGCATGCAAAATAATAATATTTTGCTATGAATGAGACTGATGTGACAATGCCTCTGAAATCAGTCTGGCTGAAGGAGCTAGCTTGATACTATAGCCGGTGTTGTGCTCAGTTAGTAGTCCCAAGATGACGAAACGAGTATATGACAAAAATCAATTTAGTTTGGATGAGACAAATATCGTTGTTTCTTAATTGCGTGGTTGATGAAGACAATCGGTTTTCACCGATTTTAAATCACCAACTTCCCGTTTTCCGCAACCTCAATCATCGGCTCAATTTACCAGCTGGGTCGTTTCCATGTATGTTGCAGTGCACGGGAGACTACTGTAGGAACTGATTGGTGAGAGCATACATGTACCCAAATTTGAAATATCCGCTGAGGTTATATGACTGCTGTCGAACATATATAGGTACAGTGTCATCACAAATGCCTCCAATTTCCGTCTATTCTTTTGACATAAACTACCTTACCATCCCCAGTTCTATGCGTCCTCACCATATGCACACAGCTGTGTGTTTGCCGACGCTTCGCCTGCATATGCATATTCAGGATAACAATGGGTGCATGGATTAAGCATCATTCATGCTTGAAACTTAATATGATGAACAGGTAATTGTGTACATTATCTCAAAAGCGATCATGCATATAATCAATTCAGCTTTTATGCACCACCTTCCCATCGACGCTGTAGGCCAAGGCATCCTTATCGCACTACCAAGGCCCAAGAAGCCACCTGGCCCCCAGCCAATCTAGGGCCCATTGTGCTCCTTAACAGCATACGGAAAATCCTATCCAATGTTACTCTATGCCGCATCCGAGACAAGATCGACGGCTTCACCGGATCATGTCAAAGTGGCTTCAAACGTGGACGCAGTTGCACAGACATTGTATGGGTTCAACACATGCTTGTGTCGGTAGTTATGTCCAAACACTGGGATTTCCACAAAATGGGCATTGACATGTCACGAGCCTTCGACACAATTAAGCGCTCAAAGATCCTAGATGTACTGCGCCAGGCCAGTTGCAATGAAGATGAGCTACGACTAGTGAGACTACTGCTTGTAGACACCAAGCTGAGAGTACGAGTCAAGTCAGTGAAGTCTGTAGAGTTTGAGACATCAATCGGCTCCAAACAGGGAGATGGTCTATCCCGAGTGCTCTTCACCTGTTACCTGGCTGCTGCATTGAAATCTGTGCGGGAAGACTCCACAAGACCAACCCCCACCCACCCCACCCCCCACCCCCACCCACCCCGCCCCCGGTGTCAATACTGGGCATGCCGCTAGAGATGGAATATGCCGACGATGTGGACTTTATAGATGAGGAAAAGAAACCCCTTGACGAACTTCTCTCAACAACTGCAAGCAAACTAAAAATTGAGAATCTCTTTATGAATGAATCCAAAACAGAGTTCACCCACATATACCTATCTATAAAGCATGAAACTAAAGAAAATGACAATCCACTCCGTGGCGGCGAACTATGGAGGAAAAGTAAAATCCTGGGCTCACTGCTCTGCAGTACTGCTGACATTGCTGCATCATGGGGAACATAGTTTTCCAGTCCTTCTGGAAGCTATGGATTCGTAGATCAAAGATGACCTTGGTAAAAAGACTACGTTTATACAATGCAACCTGCGTATCCTTGATGGTGTATAACTGTAACAGCTGGGCAGCTCCAGAGACTGCTCTAGACAAACCTGACGCCTGCCACCGCAAACACCTACGCACAATCACTGGATACCGATGGCCAGAGAGCATAATTTCCAACGAAGCACTATGCAAGATGTGTAATACGCCGCCGCTGTCTGTAAAAGTTGCCGAGCAACGATGGTCCATGTTTTGCCATGTGCTAAGGATGCAGGAAGACACACCAGCACAGAGAGCCTTGGAATTGGCCCTACTCGGAGCCAGCAAATACAGAGCCAGGACAGGACGTCATTGTATAAATCTCCTAAGCGTGATACGAGGTGACCTCAAGAAAGCAGGAGTAGGTACACTCAAGTCAAGAATGGACCTGACGAGGCTAAGGATTTTGGCTGAGGACAAGACACAGTCGGCAAAAGCGAAGAAGGACTGATTGCAGCTGTAGGATGTTTCTACTACTACAGCCGCAGAATACAGTAATCATACATACAGGTAATTGGGTTAATGAAATTAATAACGAATTAGAAAAGGATTGATGCATTTGGAATTGTTTTGAACAAAGGAAACTCATTCAATAAACTGAGGCCTTCTAAATATCCTCGCGATTTTACAGTATGCAAGCATGCCAAACCAAGAATCTGACTGTTACAAAATGATATCATCAAAGATTCTTTCTGTGTGAGGAAAACAGTAATGTTTTTAACAGATTGGTTCATTTCAGGGGTAAATGTCCGGTGACTAACCCTGTTGAATATTTTGAACTTACTTTGGCAGGAATCATGGGCAGCAACAGCTTAGAGGTAAATTGATTTCAAAATATTCAACAGAATAATTGTTAAATTGTAAAGCAGGTTTATGTTTTGTCCATTCGAGTCCATAGGGGTGATCACAATGGCTATGTACAGATGGTATTACGATGCTTGGCATTTAAACATAATCTTGGTTTTAAATTGACTTATGATCTGTGGAGAGATCGCGCCCTGTCATTAATTAAAATATTGAATTTCCTCAAGATGGTCAGTAATCCAAAAGTGTGGCCATTAATTTGAGATTTTTAGAGTTATTGCGGGAATCATGCCATTCAAAGTGTCGAATAAAGATTGCGACAGACTACATCTCATCACGAAATGCAACTCCTTCACAGCTAGTTTTAAAAGAGGCAAAAGCAACGACGATGGTGGTGATGATGATGATGATGATGATGATGATGATGATGATGATAATGATGGTAGTGGCGGGAGAGATCATGATAATATTATGATTGCAGTGCCGATGACGACGGTAAAGACGGAGAAGACAACAATACAGACAGTGATGAATGTGGTGATGATGAACCTGATGCTGAACACAGTGGCAGATCTCATGATGGTTGTGATGATGCTTATAATGATATACCGTCAGGACATAAATGGTGAAATCCTGTAAATAATGGGCATTAATTATGTGGTCCATATTAAGGTGGTCACTAAAGGCAGATGATCATTGAATATAAAGGATGAGCAATGGGATATTGCTTTCTGTGCCAAATTTTGAAAATTTACTACTTCAATGTCGTTCTTTGTAATTTCTGCAGTCATTCCAGAGGTATGCTTTAAAATAGTGTGAATGGACATTCCTTACGACGAAATGTAGAGACCGGTTTTTTAAATTTCTGCATGCGTCATTGCAATTTAATATCCCCTCCTATAGCAACAGTGCCTAAAATCGCCCAGGATGCAACCCATATCAATTAACCATTTAATTTCCAAGATTTTTCAATAAAATTATAATGTTTGCAGACCAAGGGAAGACTATTTTTGCTAATTTACCACTGAAATTTACACAAATCGCTTTCTGCCCTCAAGACAACTACAGAGATGTTTGAGCAGGTTCACCGCCAAAGTGGAAATTGTAATGGAAATTCGAGTTAGTGTCCATTTGCAGGTCAAGAGAATAATAGTTTTGACCAGTTATTCCAGTGACAAATTGTCAAAATTATGCCTGCAACTGTACATTCCTAAGACTTGCCGGCTTGACCATTACAGGTTAAGGTACCACAAGAAGGGTTAAAAGAACTATTTAATAAATTGCAGCGTAATGTTATCATATCTACAGCAACACAATTACATCCTAGATTTCTACATCACCATGGCCAAGCCAAAGTGCATGTCACAATACTTTTCCCATGGCATAAATCAATAGTGCAAGGAACCATTAAAGATTTGCAGAGAGAGAAAGAGAGAGAGAGAGAGAGAGAGAGAGAGAGAGAGAGAGAGAGAGAGAAAGAGAGAGAGAGAGAGAGAGAGTCATTGAAGTAGTAAATAGTCTTCTTGTGGCCTGAAAATTGGCAAGGAAGGAGGGAGGGAGGGAGGGAGGGAGGGAGGTAGAGAGACAGAGAGAGAGGAAGAGGGAGCGAGAGAGAGAGAGAGAGAGAGAGAGAGAGAGAGAGAGAGAAACGTGTTTTGCTAAATGTACCAGGTGTGATAACAGGAAACACATCGTCTCTTTGCTATGCGCAAGCACTCCCCATTCAAGTTTACCATGAAAAATAGGCCTACCTCCTTTACATATACACAGCTAGTTACTTTAGTTTGCAACATCGATGTTGTCACGTGAAAGCTGCATTGCATCAGAACATAATGGAATTGTCTCACAATTAGATTACACTAGTGGGTTTGGCGCCTATATACTAGTCTAATCCTCTTCTTAATAGTGTTCGATGTAATAAATCTAATCACTGAGTGGCATAGTGGGGAATGGAGAATAATATGTGGATTGAAATAGAGAGAGAGAGAGAGAGAGAGAGAGAGAGAGAGAGAGAGAGAGAGAGAGAGAGAGAGAAAGAGATGGGAGGGAGAGCATGAGCAGTGCCTTGTACCATATAAAATATCATAAAATCCACATTTCTGAATGCATATAGCCCTGCAGCAAATAAAAAGCAGCTCTCCTGTTTCAAAATCAAACTCGAAAGCATTATTACTGAATCAAATCCATTATGTAGCATTGGACAGACAGGAAAGATGGAAATAATGGAATAACAAATAAATTTCAATAAAAGAAGTGTTCAATTAAAGATTGATTAACGGAATTGGATCAGAATTAAATGGTATTGGCGAGGGGTGGGTGGGTGGGGTGTTGTTTGAAACTGCAAAATACTGCTTCGCAAGGACATGAAGTTATCTACACAAACTCGATGGGATTTATTCCACCCGATAAACTAGCAGAGGAAGGTAGGCCTGATGTGGGGATATGTGATTAGTAGGCCATTGATGTTGCCGATGATAAAAAACTATGGAAACTACAACTTCAACCACAACAAGCATTCACATTTCTAGTACCATGTATTCTTCGCAGATCGAAGATATATTTGCTAAACAGTAGATTTACTTGTCTCCGAGTTAACTTGAAGTATTTTCCTCGGGTAACAAAGGTCGCCGCACCTGTATAATAGCGCGTCAGCCGCCAGGACACAGAGTGATTATAAATTGTTCATCATCTGAGGAGAAGCCATTAGAAACTCTCGGAGAGAGGATAATTGATGATAACTGTGAACCGAAATATTGAATCTCTAATAAAGGTTGATTAGAACTGGAAGATGGTGGTCATAAATTGCGCCCACTACAAATTGCTTAATGAGACCCACGATTCATGTCTGTAGTAAATTAAATCCGAAACAGTCTCTGGTAGAGCTTTGAAGAACCACGAACACATGAGGGAAGCGATAAATATCTATTTTAGAAATTGTCTTCTACTTCCACCATACATCGCTTCCAGGTACTAATGTTTTCTGAATAAATGTTAGTGCATTTATCCTGAGTGGCATTTCATCATTGAGTACAGCATGGCGTTCTACATCGTGCTTGTATTCGGATAGAGTCGACATTGTTATTGTTTCCTGAAGAAACTGTGACAAAACAGAGAAATCATTGGTTGGTTCATGAACACCACGAATCGTAAACCAAATAAAAACAGTTCAGTGATAGTTATTTTAGCTATCCACATTCTGAGTGTTAGATCCACAAAGTTGGGTAAATATTATTGGTGCTTTGGTATGATCGCTACTGCATGACCATTTTTACAAACACAGTGATTTCTTTGTAATTCGCATTCATCAACGGCCACATTGAGATTGAGAATGCCAGCTGCCTTTAAAGTACGTATGCAAACACAATTTTAATAGCCATTTATACAATATATTTGAAACACAATCAAAATCCGTCTCCCACTTTATAAATTGTGCAAGCATACAATAAAAAATAAGCAAAACATGCAAGTTTGAACATGCGCAAAACGGGAATTCTGATTTCAACTTTTACAATTTCGGCAATCGACAAGCCAACTCCATATACCTTACTCCAGTGACGGCTAACAGAGCCCTGCATAGTAATCAATAGTAAACAAGGCAGATATCGAAAGCGGTGTCGCCGAAATTACCTTTACTGCACACGATATTTGTAGTCGGTTCTGTTGAATACGCTTATACGTGTTTCTTTTTTATTAGCCATACTGATTCCTTCTGAATTGGTTATCAAAGAGGTATTTGAAAATCCCGCAAATTTTGCAAATCTTCATTGAAATTATGGTGAAAGGGAGATAAATGTCGTCTTATAAGAAAAGGCTGAGCAAATAAATTATCGTGATTTACGTTCCATACAGATGATACATTTTGTGTTGGGAATCAGTCAGGGAATTGCTCGCAGACTGTCAGATATTGAACAAAAGTTGTTTTTGTTATTATCAGCAAACACTTCAAGCGAATCTGCGTGTATTTTCTGAAATATGGACACATGTGAGAGCTATTTATGCAAAGTTATACCAGTCGTGTCGCCCACACTTTAACCCAATGTAAGTAATAACATCTTCTATAGCGGGCACCTGCTTTCAGAGACAAATGATGGTGATTGCCTAAGGCTGGTAGTCATATGAACCAAGATTATTTGACCGAAACAGCTATATAACAAAGCCAATGCATTAAACAGTCATCTGTCAATGGAAGGATCCGACCTGTCACTCAAGAATGTGATATTATACTCGGAATGCGTCATTTGCTATCTCACATCACAATCAAAATCCATTACGAATTCGAAAAAGCTGTCATGAAGGCGTGTGAATTATATGTCCTTGGATATATTTGCAAATTAATAAACATTGTGTTGGATATTTTGAATTTATTTTATTAGCTGCTTACCTGTATTAGTACTTTGAATCCTGGAAATGCATCTTTCAATGGAGGATTACAGTGGATAGATCAATCGTGTGACGGCATTATGAAATACATAACGTGTTGGGTGACGTCATAACCAATTAACTCATGAGCGACGTATATATCTTCATCAGGAATATTTAATTGATGACGATCTAAGCGTTTTTGCACGAATTTATATGTCTTTACTATTTAATAAGCACGCTGTTGGAAATTTTGAAACTAATTTGTGTAGGCAGCAACAGCACCCAGTCAAATTAGTTTCAAAATATTCAACAGCTTACCTGTACGGTTTTGTCGAAACTGATAGTCAGTGCATTCATGATTCGATCGATCCCAAACACGGCCCAAGTGTGTGTAGAGCTTAGCTAGAAATGGGCGGGGCATATTTAAAACTGGATTCCCCCGTTAGAGAGGGAAAATGTTTGATGTAATCACTACCTCTAGGGGCGTGGGGTGGGTGGGTTGGGGGCGGAAGTGACACTGCAATAATACCTCGATTATTACAACTATGGCCGTGTGTGGAATTGACGAAATTGAGATCACGATGTAAACACAATGAGATCAGAACAAATGAATTTGATTACGTCAATTCTTATTCGGAGATCAGCTGTGTCAATGATTTCATAATAGAAATGCGTTAGCTGCCAGCTAACGTTATAGTGTAACGTTATAATGTGGTCCTCTTAAAGATTTCCCTTAAACCAACTAAGAACTGACCCGTCTGTTACCCAAGTATCTGATGTCATAAAAATACACGTCACATTTTAGCCGACGCCAAAATCACATAATGCAAACAACCACCTGCCTTAGCAACCAGTTTGTTGGCCCACACTGTGGCTATCCAAGAAACAATAACAAGAAACCTAATTGTAGAAAAATTATAGAGTAACACGATGAGAGGCTGTTTTGTAGATTTAACACAGCAATGACTGGTTCGGTTATCGAGCAAGTCACTCCGGTGGTGAATACCCAAAATAGTCTCTGTCGCGATATGAATGGATATAATTGTCTATTGTTGAAAATAAGGTTGTTCTGTATTTTAGTTTAAATAATGACTACCTTATGTACAGCAATAACCCATTTCTAAGAATACCAATATGACATTTTTTATAATCAGTTATTATATATTTATTATAATCTAAATCGTGATGACCCCCACAATATGACCACTATAATTTTAGTACTTTGTTATTGAGATGGCGGTACAATAACAGTAATAATTCTGTCATTACTAATTATGAAGTACGTGTAAATAATAACTGGAACTTTCATAATAATTCTAAGTTACTACTACTACTACTACTACTACTACTACTACTACTACTACTACTACTACTACTACTACTACTACTACTACTACTACTACTACTACTGCTACTACTACTACTACCACTACTACCACTACTACTACTACTACTACTACTACTACTACTGCTGCTACTGCTACTGCTACTGCTACTGCTATTGCTGCTGCTGCTGCTGCTGCTACTACTACTACTACTACTACTACTACTACTACTACTACTAATACTACTACTACTACTACTACTACTACTACTACTACTACTACTACCACTACTACTACTAGTACTACTACTACTACTACTACTACTACTACTACTACTACTACTACTACTACTACTACTACTACTACTACTACTACTACCGAAAGCACAAACAGTGGTTATATAACTAGATAAATACCAAAATATGTAATTATGAATTGATATATAATATCTGATCGCCATAACATTTATAATTTCTGTAAATTCATATTCCCCATATGCCATTATGTGGCCTGGGTGTAAATAAAAAATCTGAAATCTGAATCTGATTATTTCCATATAGCTCCCTTTATAACGGTACTGTCAACTGTGTTAGTTTACTCACACAACAGTTGCGATGTCAAATTCAACACAAGTTAGGCATTTCGTCTAGACGTTGATGTGTCTAATTCAATTCTCCGTTTCTTATAGTCAATGCTTTGTATTAAGCGACGACCTGGCTTTAGTGGCCCATATAAGAACATTATATACGTCTTCCGTTGAATATTTTGAAACTAATTTGACTGGAAGATGTTGCTGCCTGTATGACTACGTTTATATGGCATTGCCAAATTATAGCTGATACCTCTATGACTGAGGCCATATACCTAGCCAGACGCGCTAAGTTTTATCTGATCGGTTATAAAGTAAATAATGACAACCCTCATATGCTGTAGAAATGTATTATTATTTACCTATTAAAGCCTGAACATATTTCCTCGTCGGCATGACAAAAAGCTAAAAATGTCATGGATGGCTTATGAGTACCAAATTCTATCACATGAATGGTTAGTATACGATAAGGTGGGATTTCCATTAACCATGAAACAGTTAAGTGAGCATTTTGTGTTCTTTGATACGATGTTTGCCTAAGGGTGGTTAACGAGAAGTGAGAGTTTTATAGGTCATTTGTCAAAAAAGCTTGATGAACGACAATGAGTCTCTGAGACAATGCCGTTAGATTTTGAGTCATAATTTCTGTTCATTACCGATGCAGGAAACGTGTATAGAGATTCCATCTTTGAACATAACTTGTATCTCCACTCACAAGCTTCTCTCCCTTAAATATTACTACTCTCATGGCCACTGGCATCTTCATGTTAAATCAGAGAACATAACAAGCATAATTTACTATGCATGTAATTATTGGTTCATATTCCGGATTATGCATCATATGGTATTTATATTCACCATATCCCAGTCCCAATCATCGTTTGTCAATGCCACATTATCCTTTCACAATTATTGACAATTTATTTCCTCTCGAAGAGATTGCAGTGCACCCGTACAACCTTTCCACGACTATGTGCACTCTTGTCAGTAAAGATGAAGTTTCATCATACAACTTCCGGCTGATTACACCCACTAGCATACGATCAAATGATTTAAATGGCGACTGCAATGGAACCACAATTAAATATACCCTTACATATAAAACGTTTTATCGTCGTAATTTGAAAGCGAATTATGCTGGAAAATTGTTTGATATTTGGAAACTAATTTGACTAAATGATTCCAGCAAAGTTATTTTCAAAATATTGTATAGAATAAATCTTGAATGAGAATAGCTAAGCCTTGTAATTGGGGTTAGATTAGCCAACACATGAATATTTTGTGCCATAGACTGGCGGTATGGGTTCTGAAAGCCGGTGTCTCTTGATATATAGAACAATCAAGATAATTTTTCGCGCATGAACGAATTACATCATTCTTATTCTGAACAAAGCAATGAACGAGAGATAATATTGTGATTTAGTAATAATTTTTGGACACGGTTTATCATTGCTTTAGTATAGGTTTATGACTGCATATAATCATCATGATCACTGCACATATTGGATCGAAAACGCCACATTTTGGGACACTGTAATCTTATTTTATCCCTTGATGCATGGGTTTATGATACGAATCAGTTTAGGTTGGATGCGATAAATATCACTGTTTTGATTACCCAGTTGATTGAGAATGTTGTCTTATACATATTTTAAATCAGCCATTCCTCGTTCATTGATCGCTAATTCATTGACTCAATGAATGTTTGGACGATTTCCATGTATAGTGCAGTAAAATGGAACCGAGTGAAGTACTGGTTGGCGCAAGCATGCGCGCACACACACACACACACACACACACACACACACACACGCACGCACGCACGCACGCACATACACACACACGCACGCGCACGCGCACGCGCACGCACGCACGCACGCACGCACGTACGCACGTACGCACGTACGCACGCACGCACGCACACGTTTGTAATATTCCCTTACCACCAACCCTTATTGTTGGACTGTTGTTGACGATCTGCCAATACTGTTTGATCACAAATTGCATCCAATCTACACTTCCACTGACTACTCTTTCAACAGAACATTATTTATCATTCCCAGTTCTAGGCGTCTTTGGCATATGCACACAGCTGTTTGTTTGTCAACCCCTCGCCTACTTGTGCGATCGAATGAGGGGACCGTATACCATTGGTTATATTCAGGAAAACAATGTGTGCACGGATTAAGCAGCATTCATGCTTGAAACCTTAATATGATGGACAGGAAAATAAGTTAAGGAAATTAATAACGATCTTACAAAAGGAATGATGCATTTAGAATTGTGTTGAACAAAGGAAAATCATTCAATAAACTGAAGCCTTCTAACTATTCTCGCGATTTTACAGATTGCAATCTTGCCAAAACAAGAATCTGCCTATTGCAAAACGATATCAACAAAGATTCTTTCTATATAAGGAAAGCAGTGAATTAGTAATGTTTTAACAGATTGGTGCATTTCAGGGTGGACGTCTGATGACTAACATAGATAATTACGTTACATCGTAGCAGTGATATATAATGAACCATTTGAAACCAAAAATCCCCAGAATTCCAAATACAAAGTAGTCATATATGTAAGCTGCTGAGTATTTTGAACTTAATTTGGCAACAACAGTCTTCAATTAAATTAGTTTCAAAATATGCAGTGAAATAATTGTTAAATTGTAAAGGATTTCGTGTTTTGGCCTTTCAAGTCAAAAGCGATGATCACATGCTGATGGGATTATTATGCTTATCATTTAAGCATAATCTTGTTTTCACACTGACTTATTTTTTCCGCAAATGAGAAAGAGCTCGTTATCCTCATTGTAGCAATAGGCTGTGGAGCGATCGCGCTGTGCAATTAATTTAATATTTAATTTCCTATAGATGGCCAGTAATCCAAAAGTGTGTCCATTAATTTGAGATTTTGTCCAGTTATTGCGGAAATTATGCCATTCAAATTGTCGAATAAAGATAGTGGCAGAATACATTTCATCACGAAATGCACAGCTGGTTTTAAAAGGTACAAAACCGACAGCGATGATGAAGAAGATAATGATGGTAGTGATGGCAGAGATTATGATACTATTATGACTGCAGTACTGATGGTTATTGTGAATACGGAGAAGACAACAATATTGGCAGTAAAAGTGTACAGTGAAATCCTGTAAATAATGGACATCGTGTGGTCCATAATAAGGTGGTCACTAAAGGAAGATGATCGTTGAATACAAAGCATTGACAATGGTATATCGCATTTGGTGCCGAATGATGTTGCCTCATAAAGACAGATGGGAATATGACCACCCATATTAAAGAAAAACAATAGTTTATTAATAAGGGCAGATGTCTGCTTTAGACAGGTTAACGATTTGAACCCGAATGACCAAAACACCGAAATCCATAACAATTTGCATATCATAATGTTACATGTCTTGAAATGAATTTGATGGGAAGCTCCTATATCAGAAACAACTTCCTGTCAAATTAGGTTCACGATATTCGACAAAGTACCTTATAGTCACCTTGAAAGTGGGATTCTGTGGATTCATGAATCAAGGTATTAAAGTCTGTGTAAACATGCCCAGAAACTTCATTAAAACATGATGAATCCAATACACGAGTTTTACGGTCTTAATCTAAAACCACTTCTACAAGACCTAACATCACATTTAGTTGATTTATTTATTGTTATTGCGGTGGGGTGGGTGGGGGTGGCGGTGTTGATACTATGTCGCGCGCGATCTCTATTTTACGGCGACTTCCTCCAAATAAATGGCCTGACTGCTAGTAATCACTATTCAACCACGATGCCAATATATCAAACTAGGACATTATAGGTTGGTCTATTTTAGCCCCTGTTCATCTTCACTGGCATTGCCTTTGAGAGATTAAATCAATCAGCTATTCAGGGGAAGGCATTGCGCGTGAAATGATAGATTTGTTAATTTATTTATAACCTACCTGTATCCAAAACTTTTTCTAAATTTGTCGCCATCAGGATTTGCATAGAATTGTTCAAGTTTATTTATACTCATATCATCGTAAGGCAAATGAGTATTTAGCATTGTTAAAATATAATGGACACACGTCAGCTATGAGGAATAATATGTATACTGGTATTCAAGGCACCATATCTCTGATGATGAGGAGGAGGAGTGAGCGTTTGCTCGAACCTACTATGTCTTGCAGGGTGTGAGCTTTATACACCCCTTTAGGTTTCATCTGTTAAATAATCTAATCAAAAGCTGTGTCTGTTGCAAGTAAATCTTTGCAGCCCACAAGTGTGTGTATATTTAAACCTTCAATGGCTAAATTTCATCAAGAATAGCAAAATGTTTGCTTATTAAATGCCAATTTTCAGCCCACAAGAAGATATTTACTACTTCCTTCAATGACTCTCTCTCTTTCTCTCTCTCTCTCTCTCTCTCTCTCTCTCTCTCTCTCTCGTGGTGGCAGTCATTCCAGAGGTACGCTTTGAAACATCGTGTGTTCGTGGCCTATGGATGGCCATTCATCAAGACGGCATGTAGAGGCCGGTTTTTTCCCATTTTTGCATTCTTCACAACAATTTAATAACCCCTCTTATGTCAACAGCGCCTCAAAGCGCCCGTGATGTAACTCTTATCAATTAGCCATGTAATTGCCGAGATTTTTCAATAAAATTATAATATTTGGAGGCTTACCACTTAAAATTACAAAAATCGTTTTCTGCCCTCAAGACAACTCGAGAGAACGTGGGAATTTGTTAAGAAAATTCGAGTTTTTGATCATCCAGCGTCCAATTGAGTTGCTTTGACTTTTCATGCAATCCTACACATAAATAGATTAGCCATGAATCCAGGTATGTACATTAACCCACATGATCATAGGAAAGATGAAAAGATATTTGATAAAAACTGTGGCTTATACAGCAAACGCCAAATGGTCAGGTGACACATGAAGTTCGTTGGAGCACGCTGTGTAAGGATATTTTTGATTGATGTCAATGTGAATATAGAGCATTATCCTATGACTGATTGTCGAAAAAGATACATATTGCCTTGAGGATAATGCTCTATATTCAATCATATCATCAAGGGACTAATGGCCAAAGTAGGAAATGTTGAACCAGATCATTCAAACCCAGAAAGATCAAAGAAATCCGGCAAGAAAATAAAGGATACTATCATGTTTGGGTCGTTTGAAATGTTATCTTGACATAATTATGATAAAATGTGTACATCAACTACATGTAGCATACAGAGAATGATGCATTAGACTATAACAGCAGACGATTTTCAACTGGTGAAGAAATCGTGATATTGTGGTATTGTATGCACATCTGTGAGCCTGTCGACATGCAGATGAAGGTAGGCCTGAGGTGGGCGTGTGTGATTACTATGCTATTGATGATGCCGATGTTAAATACGATGGGAACTACAACTGCAACCGCAACAAGCATGCACAAGCATGCACATTCAGATTGCCATGTTGACTTCGAAGATCTAAAATATATTTTCTCAACAGTAGATTTAATTGTATCCGAGTTAACTTGAAGTATTGTTCTCTGGAAACGAATACTGCAGCATCTATAAAATAGCACCCCACCCACCAGGACACAGAGCGATAATAAATCGCTCATCATCCGGGGAGAAGCCATTAGAAATTTTCGAAGAAAAGATAATTGATGGTAACTGTCAACCGAAATATTGAATCACTAATAAAGGTCAATTAGGACTGGAAGATGGTGGTCATAAATTGTGCCTGTGACAAATTCCTGAATGAGAGCCACGATTCGAATCGTGTCTGGAGTAAATTAAATTCGAAACAGCCTCTGAATTTTTAAGAAACACGAATACATGAAAGAAGCGATGAATATCTATTTTAAAAATTGTATTTTTATTAATCATTCTACTTCCACCATGCAATGCTTCCAGGAACACATATTTTCTTAATACATATCAGCGCATTTATCCTGAATGACATTTCATAATTAAATTCAGCATGAAGTTCTATATCGGACCTGTATTTGCATAGCGATGACATTGTTTTTGTGTCCTGAAGAAGATGTGACAAGATAGAGAAATCACCATGTTGGTTCGTAAACAGTATGAATTATATACCATATAAAACACTTCAGTGGATATTATTATAGCTATGTAGAGTGTTAGATCCGTAGGGTTAGGCAAATATTGTTGGTACTTCGGCATGATCACTACTGCTTGACTGTTGTAAGACCACTTTCACAAACATAGTGATAGCTTTGTAATTCACATTCATCAACATCCGCTTTGAGAGTCAGAAAGCCTGATGTTGTTAAACCAACGTCAGTAATAAAATGTTTTATTGCGGACACCTGGTTTCAGAGACAAATGATGATAGTTACTTGGTGGGCACGTGAACTACCATTATATGACTCAGAAACCTCTATACTAATACCAATGTATGAAGGTAACACGCGTCCTTAGTGACCAGCTTTCGATGGTCCATAGTGTGGCAGCTGCATACAGTTGTGTCTGTAACATGATCCATAATGATAATTGAGCAAATTAATCCAGCTAATGAGGTATAAATAAATCAGACAGCTGTCAATGGAGAAATCCGATCTGTCACTCAAGGATATGACGTCATGCTCGAAATGCGTCATTTGCTATCTCACGTCACAATTAAAGTGATGCAAGTCCATCACGAAATCGAAAAGTCTGCCAGGAAAGTGTATGAATTGTGTGTCTCTGGTAAATTTACAATTCAATAAATGTTCGGTTGGATATTTTCAATTTATTTCATTAGCAGCTTACATGTCTGCATCGTTACGTTGAAAATGAGATCGTGGAAATGCAGGGTAAAAGCGATTTTAACAAGGCCCATATTTAGCTAGAAATGGCCAGGACATACCTAGAAATGACTCCTTCAATGGAGGAATATAGATTTAGCTATGCTCCACTTATCTTTAGCTAAGGTCCAGCCACGCCTCGTCCATGTTTGAGATCGATCGATCCCTGTACTCCTTGACAATTAATTTCCAGGAAACTATACATGTTATCTGTTGAAACGTTTTGAAACTAATTTAACTATGGCATCGACGGCGCCGAGTCTAATGAGTCTCAAAATATTCAACTCTATATTTATTAAATAGTAAAGATATACGATTCGTACAACAGTCCGTCATCAATTAAGCGTTCGTAAAGAAACTAGCTGCGTCATTCATGACGCCATTGACAATGCCATCATCGTACACGTCATGTAGTTGAGTATGACGTCATATGATTGATGGATAAACTGAAATCTTCCATTAGCGAAGACAAATGTTTTATGTAACCGTTAACTCCATGGTCGGGGTTGATAGAGGGGCGGGTCTGGTTGGGGTGGGGGGGGGGGGGGCATTGACGGTGCAATACTTCTGTAGAACATTACAACTATCGTCTGGTGTGGAATTGACGAAATTGAAGTCACGAGGTATACACAATGAGATCAGAACAAATGAATTTGATTACGTCAATTGTTATTCTGGGATCACCTGTGGCAATGCGTATTTCCATATAGCTCCGTTATAACGGTACTGTCAACTGTGTTAGCTTACTTACACAACTGTTGTGGTGTCAAATGCAACATAAGCCATATATGTCGTCTAGACGTTGATGTGTCTAATTCAATTCTCCGTTTCTTATAAGTCATCTACATTCGCTACCATGATACGGCATGTTCGCCGGAGACAACGAGGCTATAGCGAGGAAAATTGCAACTAGTATGCATATGTTGATCACTGTGGCAGAGACAATGACGATATTGGTATGATGATGACACTAATGATGCGCTGAAAACACATGCCAGTAGAGAGATAGCTTACAATAATTAAACCTCTATATAATGAGCACCATATGGGTCACCAAAGCCAGGTGGACGCTTAATACAAAGCATTGACTATGCTATATAGTTTTTGGTGTGAGATCAAGGTGGTCCTACGATCAGACGACCACACATGCTAAAGGAAGTTTCCTAATCTCTGTCATCTTTACTCTCCTCTTCGTCATCACCACCACGATGGAAACCATCAGCCTCACCTTCAACATCATTTATCACGTATCAAACTTTGATTCATCATGGAACTAGTCGATTGCTTTTATACGGATAAGACGTGAGCTATAAATTTAGAAAGAGGCAACACGTGACTATTTTAACCCATCGTTTGGCAACTTAGTACTTTGCTAAAACGCATTTGCAATAGTGTTGAGTAATGGTCATTTAACTTACCACTGGACTGATGAGCTCGATAAAGGAGCTAGTTGGACAAATGGTAAGTTTTTACACATAGTCTTCGTTTGACATACAAATGGATACTCGTCAGAAACAAACAACCAAAGAAAACATCGACGATGGTCTAGGGGCACGTCCATTTTCAGGACAGCAGAAAGCTATTTCTGTAAATTTCAGTTGTAAATTTAGAAACGTAGTTTTTCCTTGGCATCCACAAATTTTAATTCTTCATGAACAGCCATAACCATTAACCGTTTAATCGACCTTTCCGGTTTTAGCTATGCTCCGCCCATCTTTATCTAAGCTCCACCCACATCTCGCTCGTGTTGGAATCGATCGATCTCTGAACACTCTGACTATAAATTTCCAAAAAAACAACTACACAGGTAAGCTTTTGAATATTTTGATATTAATTTGACTGGGTGCTGTTGCTGCCTAATTTCAACTGCATGTTTATTAATTAGCATAGAATTACAAAGACATACAATTCATACAACGTGTCGGATTTATTGAGATTTGATGACGGTCTATATGTAACCCTTTGTGACGTAATGATTGTGACGTCATCATACATGCGCTAAGCTGATTATGACGTCATACGAGGTCAGATGATGGATGGATACTCTGGAAAGGTGAATTGGGAATTTTGAGTGCTTTGACGCGAAGTCTGCACATTATGAGTTAAAGAGAGTTGAGAGTTTTATAGGTCATTTGTCAAAATAGCTTCATAAACCACAATGAGTCTCGAAGACAATGCCATTAAATTTTGTGTCATGATTTCTGTTCATTACCAAAGCAGGAAACGTGTATGTAAATTCATTACTTGTATCTCCACTCGCCAGCTTGTCTCGCTTAAATATTATTTCTCTCATGGCGCTGGCATATTCATGTTAAATCACAGAAACTAACAAGCATAATTTACTCTTCATAAAATTAATGCTTCGTATTCCGGATTCTGCAGCCTGTGGTATTTATATTCACCATATCCCAGTCCCAATCATCTTTTGTCAATGTCACATTATCCTTTCACAAGTAATGACAATTTATTTCCTCTCAAAGAGAGTGTAGTGCAGCCGTACAACCTTTCCATGACCATGTGAACTTTCATAAAAAAAGATGAATGTTCATCATACAACTTCCGGCTCATCACACCCATTAACATACGATTAAATGATCTACGTGGTGACTGCAATGGAACCACCATTACATATACCCTTATATATAAAACCTATCGTCGTGATTTAAAAGCGAATTTTACAGGAAAAGTGTTGGTTATGTGGAAACTAATTTGACCAAAGGATTCCATCAAAGTTACTTCCAAAATATTTTACAGAATAAATCTTCCCAGATAAGGATATTGTCGCCTACGATAATCGATTCATCAGGATATTTAATTTTCAGCATTTCAGAATAGATGAGAAAAACTAAGCCTTGTAATTGTTGTTAGATTAGCCAACATATGAATATTTTGTGCATTGATTAGTTCCCATTACATGACTAGTTTGTTTCTCATTCAAACACTCACTGATAAATTAACGTATGCTGTGAGGCTAACTTGATATATTTATGTCATGATTAGCTCATGTCATCATCCATCGCCTTGACCAAATAGTGTATGAATTATTGAATTAACTGTATATTAGCCCTTTAATGACTAAATTTGTTCAACAATTTTAAATATTTACTTATTGAATGTCCATTTGCAGGATAAGAGCAGACAATTTTTGAAATTTTACCACTCGAGTGACTGGCTCGGTTATTTCTCCAAGACAGAGGCCGGTGTTGGTCAAATTCGTCGTGAAAGGGTTAAATTTATACCATTTTCTGCATTGAGCTGTCGCCAGGGGTTGGCAATGAAGGTGGTGGTTGTGGGATTTTTCTCCTGCATATTCTCAAATGGTATGCATGCCTATATATGTCACATTTGTTCACCATCGTAGGACTATATCCAGATAATGTTAGTAGATGTCATTAACAAAGTTGCACGATACTAGCATATCAATAACTATATTCATAACAAACGACCAGGCTGTAGTAGTTGGGTATTTTTTAAATGAGTTTCTATGTTTTGAATTGTAATCAGTGTCACTTTAAGCATTTCCATTTCAAAAACATGTTGAAAAACGAATGGTACAGATTTGGGGAAAGCCAATGTCGAAATATTATCAACCGTTGAGTCGATGGCATAGACAATGAACGCGTAGTGCATATGGCCATATATCTTGACAAGATTAAATGAACCTCTTCTGAAAATATCATCAGACATTTGTATTATCGGTCTCGCACTTCCTTTGATAAAGGCGTGAACTGGCTGCCAAGCTTTGGTAATATTTCATATTATGTATATATATAGTACAATACTGTAGCACTGTCATATGCAATGTGGATATTCAAGAAAAAATTTAAAAGTTCAGCTGTGCTATCTATTTGACATAATTACAAACAAAAATCTACTCGTACATGTACATAATCTTGCTTTCGCATTGACTCATTTTTCCTTGGAGCAATGGGATGAAGAGAGATCACGCCATTTAAACTAATTTAAATAAATAATTTTCTATAGATGTCCAGTAATCTAAATTTGTGGCCATTAATTTGAGATTTTGTACACTTATTACGGAAAGTATGCCATTTGTTGTGTGCAATAAAGATAGTAGCAGCATATATTTCATCAGGAAATGTGACTACTTCAAAGCTAGTTTAAGAAGGTAACTGGAATATTGGTAGTTGCGGTTGAAGCCGGACAAATATGTCACACTGATGTCACACTGATGTGAGACTGATATACTTTTGTTCTGCTATATACAGTATTCATATAACGCATGCATACACCAAGTTTGATTACAGTGTCACCTTTAAAACGACAACACAAAATATGGCTTTTGTGTCTTACTGATTGACTATCTGTGCCTTACTGATTGCCTATCTGTGCCTTACTGATAGACTATCTAACTAAGGAACGTGTTGGTTTAATCAGCTATTACAGACAGGTAAAAAGGAGGGACACCGTAGACGGCAACGAAGATTAAAATAATGATGACTGTTAGGGCAGAGATAATGATGTGATGATGACTGCAATTCTGATCACATCAGTGAATATGCAGAAGACAACACACCTAACAGTGATGAATGTGGTGACAATGGGTCCGATGATGATCACAATGGCAGACGACCATAGTGAGTGTGATGATGATAACAGTAATACACGGACACACGTTGTTCAGAACAGAGATGATGTACAGCAACAAAACCTATATATAGTGGGCATTTGGACCAGTAAAAGTGGTCAGTAAAGACAGATGGTCACTTAATACAAATAATTGACTATGAGATATAGCTTTTGTTGCCAAATGTTGTTGTTACATCAGGAAGGGTGTAATAAATCCACCCATATTAACCCATTCCCGGATTAATTCCCTTTATCACGTTTTCAATGCAACAATACATGAAATTTGTTGAATATTTTGAAATTAATTTGAATGGAAGCTGTTGCTGCCAATGATAGCAACATCTTCAAGTCAAATTTACTTTCAAAATATTCAACAGAATAAGTTCATAACCGTAAAGAATTTACTTTGTTCAGGGATTTGTCCGTGAACGTGTTAAAGAATAACCATATTTCGTCACTAAAAGCAGATGTCCATAATAGACAGATTACCCCCTTAAATCTGAAAGGCCAAACACAAATATCATCTGCAATTTACCAATTATTCTGCTGAATATTTTGAAATTAGTTTGACTGGAAGCTGTTGCAGCCTATGCCATGGCAATTTGTTCAACCCATTGCATATATAGTTACCTTGAAATTGGGATTCTGAGAAACCATGCATCACCGTGTTAAATTGCATGCACACATAAATAACAACTGTATTTTAACAAATGAATACATTACACGAGCTTACGTCTTAATCTAAAACCACTTCTACACGACTTAAAATCACATTCAGTTGATTTATGTATTGTCATAGCAGAGGTGAACTATGTCTGACGGTGTTTTTTTTAATTTTACGGTGATTACCTTCAAATAAATATCCTGACTGCTAAACAATCACAGTTCAATCATGATGCCAATACATCAAACTAGGACATTACTGGTCGGGATATTTTACCCCTTGTCCATCTTCAACGTCATTGCCTTGTAGGGAGTAAATCACTCAGCTTTTCAGTGGAAGATATTTCGCGTGAAATAAGAGTTTCGCTAATGTATTTATAACCTTCTTGCATTCAAAACTTTTTTCTCAATTTATCTCTATCAGGGTTTGTATAGAATAGTTCAGGTTTATTTACACCCGCGTCATCTAGTGGCAAATGAGTGTATTGCAATAATGTATATCATCATTGGTGGCAAATGTTTATACAAACCACCATGTTTTTGTTATCACTCTATTGTATTTATCAATCGCCCTATTTCCCCTATTTTCCTTTCAATAATATTTATTAAATTCTTCATCGCCTTCGACTTTGCTCTCATTATTCTTGCTACCGTCACCACCATCATCATTAGCATCCCCTACAATATCATCTATTAAGCTTAGAGTACTGTTTCCTCATTGATGTAGACAATGGAAATCCGGAGTTGATTTCTGTGGAGTTGATCCATAAAATAACTTTTACATGTGTTATGTTTAACATAATAACGAAATTGGCCTTTCCAGAGCAATGCCGTCATATGACGTCATAATCATTTAAGCGGCGTGTAGGATGACATCATAATCATTACGTCATAAAAGAATACAAATGTGTAGAAACAAATGTCTCCAAAAACAAGCAAAGATACAATTACACAGTATACAAATGTTGATTCCAAAAGACAAACATGCACAACCACCACTTTGCGACCCTTGGGATCAAATAATCCTCCAGGACAAACTAAAAAATGTGCAGCTATATTTATTACCTCAAACTATAGCTACGAACAAGCCAGAATGGCAAATATAATGGAAAACCTAATACTCCAACAACTGATAGAGAGAGGGAAACAAAATCTCATTTTGTGTTCTACAAATGTCGACAAAAAACAAGCAGGTACAATTGCACAGTCTACAGACGTTGATTCCAAAATACAAGCATGGACAACCGCCGCTTCAACCAAATTTATGCAAGAACCAACATCTTTAAATTCAGCTGTATTCCCAGCACCATGACAGATTGGAAAATACTATAGCATGATAGTCTAATCAGTTCAGAAACTTACCAAATACCGCTAGTAAATTTACAGAAAAATATCTAACTTAGCTACTTGAGGAAAACAATTGCTCAGTAAAATAATATCCTCTGGATGTATCGCCATAACAAATCAAGATCAAGAAATCAAGATCAGATTCATTATAAGACACACTAGTAAGGATACCTAGTATACCTTGCCTTAAGTTTTCGTTTCAAATTGAATTCAGCACAGTTTAGTATGATTTCGGATAGAATGAGCGTTACTGAGTCCAAATGAGATGTTATTAAATGAGTGCGATGTATTATATGAAATGGGTGTGATATTCTATTTATAACATAATCAATTTTCTCTCAGTTTTACTTCAATCATGGTCATTTATATCCTGCTTACACCAGTTTATTTCGTCGCTGTAGTGGCATGCCCTGCTGCATAAGATATTACCAATGCACGCTAAAATATTATACGAAATGCAGCATCTTATTATTTCAATTTTGACATTTCTGCATGCGTTTTTAAAATTTATTACACTAAAAACAATTCCATGGCTTGAAGTACACTTTTATCAGATCTACTACAACAAAGTACCACTACATCCCTTGATATTACATCACCATGGCTAGGCCAACGCGTTAGTAGGAATGCATTGCATATTGTATAAAGTAACAGGGCATGGAATATTATATATTTGTATAAATGGAGAGAAAAATTATTTTGCTGTATGTACAAAACAAAATATAGAGTTATTTATGTGATAAATAACAGAAACCCCATCGTTTATTTGCTATGCACAACCATTCAACATTTCATGTTTAACTCATAAAATATCTCTTTTACAAATGCAGCACTAATTATTTTTTATAAATCGAAGTTGTCACATTACAGCTGCATTGCATCAGAACATAATGGAGTTGTCTCACAATTAGATTACATTAGTGAGTATGGCGCTTTTGTACTAGTCACATCCTCTTGTCAATAGTGCCCGATTTAATAAATCTAATCACTGAGTGGTATAATGGGGAACGGAGAATAGATATATAGAAGGAAATAGAGACATATCGAGAGAGAGAGAGAGAGTGAGAGAGAGAGAGTGAGAGAGAGAGAGAGAGAGAGAGAGAGAGAGAGAGAGAGAGAGAGAGAGAGAGAGAGAGGAGGGAGGGAGAGAGAGAGAGAGAGAGAGAGAGAGAGAGAGAGAGAGAGAGAGAAAAGAGAACGGGCATAGCATTGTGCTATGTAAAATACTGTAAAAATCAATTCACATGTCTGTATGCATATAGTTCTCCTGCAAATAAAAAACAAACCCCCTGTTTCAGAATCAACCCCGATGGCGTTATTACTGAATCAAATCGTTTACGCGACATTGGACAGACACTAAAGATGAAAATCCTGAATAGAGCTCAATGAAAGAAATGTTCAATTGAAGATTGATTAACCGACTAAGCTCGGAATAAAAGGGTATTGACGGGGCATTTGAAACAGCAAACTACAGATTCCCAAGGGCATGAAGCTATCCGAACCAAATCGATGAGATTTATTCGAGCCGATAAACTGTATTGAGTTGCTTGGTCCTTTCATGCACACCTACCCATAAATAGATTAGACATGAATTCAGATGCGTTTGTTCATTCAGATGGTGGTAGGAAAGATGAAAAGATGTTTTTTATATAAACTGTCGGTCACACAGCAAGCGCAAAATGGTCAATTAACACCAGTGGAACACACTGTGTAAGCTTTTTTTTTATTGATGTCACCATACTTGGCCATTATGCAAAACGGTGTTAACTGATTCTTATTTTATACAAGACACTAACTTTAAAGCATAATATTTGGAGATATAATGCGGGCAATGGACCGTTCCATTTTAGCTATATCCCGCCATCTCTAGCTAAGCCCCGCCCACACCTCTATTGTGTTGGAATCGATCGATCTCTGAACTCCCTGACTATCAATTTCAAGAAAACTATACAGGTAAGCTGTTGAATATTTCGAAACTAATTTGACTATGTGCTGTCGCTGCCTATAAACAGCATGTTTATTAAATAGTAGAGACACACAATTTGTACAATGTTTCGGACTATTAAGAGTTAAAGACCCTTAAAAAAAATCTAGAATCATTGATGGCGTAATGATTATGACGTCATCCTACACGCCGCATTGCTGATTGTGACATCATATGACGTCATTACTCTGGAACGGTCCATTATATGTCATACAGTTTAAAATGTGTGGTGTGACCTGCCTGTGTGTGGGTGTGGATGTCCATTCCAAACTTTAAAGTAGCAAGCACTGTGCCTTTTGCCCAATCGTGTCATCAAAGAACTGATCGCCAAAGAAATATTGAACTTGCTCAATCAAAGAAGGAAATCCAGGAAAACCTCAAAGGATACTATCACATGTGATTCTTTACAATTATTTTCTTATCACATTTTCAATAACACGTGCATAGCTAAATTGCTTACTAGTCTACGGATAATGATGCATTAGACTATGCATTAGACTATGGCAGCAGACAATTTGTGAGTGGTGATGTAAATCGTAATATGTATGTATTGTATGTAGGTGTGGTAGGAAGTGAATATGAATGTTGAAGATGGCATAAGTTGGTTATTTATGATAACTATGCTATTGATGTTGCCAATTTTGGCACTAACGGAAAGTCTAGCTTCATCTATAAAAGACGTACACATTTCTATAGACAAGCACTTTTCGAAGATCTAGGAAATATTTACTTAGCAGTAGATGTACTTGTATCCGGATTAGCTTGAAGTAGTGTTCTCAGGAAACACAGTTCGCAGCATGTATATATTAGCAAAAACCCTCAAAGAAACAGTGTGATAAAAAATCGGTCATCCTCTGTGGAGAAGCGAAGAGATTGATAACACACCGGAATCGAAATACTGAATCGTTAATAACAGTTGTTTATGACTGGACGATGGTGGTTATAAACGGCGCCTGCTATGGAGTCCTGAATAAGAACGACTATTCATGTCTTTAGTAAAGTAAATTCAGAACATGTTCTGGAAACATGACACCATGAGAGACCCAATGTCCATGCAATTTAAGCAGTAACAGTTTCCAATGAACTTAATTTCTAAACCGTAAACAATTGTCTTGCATGATAGCTTTTAAAATATGATATGAGTAGCCCATAGATCAATGGGTTAATATCTAAGAAAGAGATGTAACAAGGTAAGCGATAAAGGTGCGGTGTGATTCATAATAAAACTTGAGACAATAAAAAGCGTACATTTTGGTAAGATTTTAAATGTTTGGAGAGCTAAATGTTGCTACTGTACCTGCTACTGCTTCTGCTGCTGCTGCTGCCGCTGCTGCTGCTGCTGCTGCTGCTACTACTACCTCCACTACTACTACTATTACTACTACTACTACTACTACTACTACCTACTACTACTACTACTACTACTACTACTACTATTACTACTACTACTACTACTACTACTACTACTACTACTACTATTACTACTACTACTACTACTACTACTACTACTACTACTACTACTACTACTACTACTACTACTACTACTACTACTACTAAATACAACTACTACTACTACTACTACTACTACTACTACTACTGCTGCTACTGCTGCTGCTGCTGCTACTACTACTACCACCACTACTACTACTACTACTACTACTACTAGTACTACTCCTACTACTACTACTTCTACTACTACTACTACTACTACTACTACTACTACTACTATCATTACTACTACTATTACTACTACTACCACTACTACTACCACCACCACTACTACTACTACTACTACTACTACTACTACTACTACTACTACTACTACTACTACTACTACTATTACTACTACTACTACTACTACTACTACTACTACTACTACTACTACTACTACTACTACTACTACTACTACTGCTGCTGCAGCTGCTGCTGTTATGACAACAACAGCGTTCTGTTAAATTAGGTTCAAGATATTCAAGAGAGTATCTGTATAGTCACATTGAAATTGAGATTCTATTAATTAATGGAACAAAGTATTGAATGTTGTGTACACATACACAGAAACTGTATTAAAACGTGATGAGTCCAATACAGGACTTAGTCTAAACCCACCTCTACATGACTTAAAATCGCATTTAATTAATTTCTGTATTATCATCACTGTGTCTCACGCGATCTCTAATTTACGGTGACATCCTTCAAATAAATATCTTACCTGGTTATCTTAACTGTTGAATCATGATGCCAACATATCAAACTAGTTCATTATGGTCGGTCATTTAACCCCCTGTCTATCTTCAATGGCATTGCCTTGGAGAGAATAAATCACTCAGTTATGCAGCAGAATACAAAGCGCAGAAAATGATAGTTTCGTTGACATATTTATAACCTTCTTGCATCCAAAACCTTTCTCAATTTGTCTCTATCTGGACATCAATAGAACATTATTTAGACTCATGTCATCGTACGGCAAATGAGACTTTAGCATGACCATACCATACTGGACACACATTGTAGTTAAGACAACATATTTATTACAATGAGCAGAAATGAGTGTTTGTTGCAGCTGGAAGAAGCAGAAACCTTCTTCCGCTTCAACCTTCGAGCCCGCTTTGTCTTATAGATTGTGAGCATCCTAGACTTATTTAGATTTGTTCTGCTAACGCTGATGACAAATCCGGCCCAAACCGGCCTCTGTAGTCGTCTTCAAAAATCTCCATTGGCAGGCCAAGTGAAGACTATTTAGGAAAATTGACCACTGAAATGACTGGCTCGGTAACCGAGCCAGTCATTTCAATGGTCAAGTTTCAAAAATAGTCTTCACTTGGCCTGCAAGTAGACGTTCGATAAGCAAATATTTTAAATTTTTGACAAAATTTGGTCGCTAAAGAGTTAAATGTCTAATCATAAGATGTGCGTGTTGCTAATACGTTCTTGGTTTCCACAAGTGTGTACATTTAACCCGTCAATAATATCAAAATGTTTGATTATTAAATGTCCATTCTGAGCCAATGCGAAGACTATTTTATTTTTAATTTACTACTTTAATGACTGTCTCGGTCATTGTGACAGCCATTCCAGACGTACACTTTCAAAATAGTCTACTCTTAGCCTGCAAATTGACATTCCTCACGAGGTCGTGTAGAGGCAGGCTTTGACCATCTTTGCATCCTTTATTAGAATATGTTAAAAGAATATTTCATAAATTACAGCTTAATTTTATCAGATCTACCCAACAAAAGTGTATCCCAGATTTGTACAGTGCGTATAGTAATACTTTGCCTGTGGTATAAATCAATAATGCACGAAACTGTTATAGATTTGCATAAATAGAGAGAGAAAAAAACCGTGTTTTACTGAATGTACCTGATGTGATAAATGATTGTTTATGTGATAAATAGCACAAAACACGTCGTCTCTCTGCTTTGCGCAGCACCATTCAAGCTTACCATGTAGAATAGGCCTACCTCCTATGCAAATACACCACTAATTGCTTTGGATTGCAGCATCAAAGTTGTAACATGACTGCTGCATTGCATCAGATCATAATGGAGTTGACTCACAATTAGATTACATTAGTGAGTATGGCGCCTCTGTACTAATCGTATCCTCTTTTGAATAGTGTCTGATTTAATAGATCCACTCATGCGGGGCATAGTGGGGAAGGGAGAATAGATATAGGAAAGGGAATAAAGATATATCGAGCGTGCGCGCGCGTGCGGGAGAGAGAGAGAGACGAGAGAGAGAGAGAGAGAGAGAGAGAGAGAGAGAGAGAGAGAGAAAGAGAGAGAGAGAGAGAGAGAGAGAGAGAGAGAGAGAGAGAGGAAGGAGGGAGAGGAAGGACATGTAGAGAAGAGACGATAAGTTAGAGAAGGGAAGAGAAGTGAATGAACATTTCCTTCTACCATCTAAAATAAGATAAAAAAATCAATCCACATGTCTGGATGCATGTAACCCGGCTGACAATAAAAAGCAATTCTTCTGTTTCACAATCTAACACAAACGTATTAATCCTGAATCAAATCCACTACACAGCATTGGACAGACAGGAAAGATGAAAAGAGAGGAAAAACAACGAATAAAGCTCAATAAAAAACATTCAATTGAAAAGTAATTACCCGAATTGGATGGGAACTGGAGGAAATTGGCGGATCATTTAAAACTGCAAAATACCGATTCCTATGGGCATGAAGCGATCGTGCAAAATCGATGGGATTTATGCCACCCGATAAACCTTTTTGAGTTGCTTTCATGTTTTCAAGCAATCCTACGCATGCATAGATTAGCCATGTGTGTACATTAATCCATGTGATAGTAGGAAAGATGAAATATATATTTTGTAAAATCAGTCGCTCACACAGTAAAGCCCAAATGTCAATTGGCACATGGAATTCATCTGCGCATACATTGTAAGGATATTTTTATTGATGCCAAGCTACTTAATCACTATGCAAAGAAACAACTTTTCCAATAGTGTCGCCACTCATTTTATTTTATACACGACACGTAGCATTAAGCGTAACATGCTCCTTCCTTTAGTGGTAGACTATGTGACAAATATAGGGCATATAATTCTAAATGTGGTGTAAACTGCCTGTAGGTGCGAATGTCCATGACACTCCGAAGAGTAGCAAGGTATCTGTTTGTTAAGAATGCCACATATTGCCTTGAGGATAATGCTCTATATTCACCCATATCATCGATGAATTGAAGGTCGAAGGAAGAAATGTTTAACCAGATCATTCAAAGTTTCAAACCCATGAAGATGAAAGAAATCCACCAAAATACCAAAGGATACTATCATGTTCGATTCTTTTGAAGTATTATCTAATGATAGTCCTGAGAAAATGTTTATACCAACAAAGCCTGCTAGCCTGCAGAGACGCGTTAGTCTATAGGAGCAGACCATTCTCAGCTGGTGAAGAAATCGTAATCTCGAGGTATTGTATGCACACTTGTGCGAATGTAGGCCTGAGGCGGGTATGTACGATTACTATGCCATTGATGTAGCCGATGTTTAAAAGGATGGAAACTCCAGTTTCATTCACAACAAGCTAGCACATACCTATCTATACACGATTTGAAGATCTGTGATACATCCATCCATCGTATGACGTCATAATTAACTACGTGACGTATAGAATGACATCACAATCAATTACGTCATTATAACGTCATGAATGACTTAGATAAGTACGTCACGAACGCATATGTGTAGATGGACTATACGTTGTTGTACGAATTGTATGTCTTTACAATTTAATAAATATCCTGTTGAATATTTTTAAACTAGTTTGATTGGGCGCTGTAGCTGCCATAGTCAGCAACAGCACCCAGTCAGATTAGTTACAAAATATTCAACAACATACCTGTATAGTGTTCACGAAATTGATAGTCATGGCATTCGGGAATCGGGCAATCCCAACACGGCGAAGTGCGGGTGAAGCTTAGCTGGTGATGGGCGGGGCATAGCTAAAATTGGAACAGTACATTGATGATAAATGTGAACCGAAAATACAGAATCGCTAATAAGAATGTATTAGAACTGGAAGATGATGGTCATAAATTGTGCGCGCGAAAAAGGCGATAATGGGAACCACTATTTCATTCATGTTTGCAGTAAATAAAATAAAATAAAACTTTACTTCGAAGAAACACGAAGACACGAGCGATGCAATGGCCATGAAATTTAAGCAGCAACACTTACAAGTGAACTTAACGTCTAATGATTAACCAATTGTCCAGCATGATTGTTTTTTAAATAAGATATTAATAGGGCATAGCGCAAACGGAATAAAAAGCTGAGCCAACCGATAAAGATGCGGTCTGATTTATAATAAAACTCATGATTAAGTGTGTAATGCTGTCTTAAATTGTAGTAATATTGTGTAAGCGGGAGAGCTGCTGCTACTACTACTACTACTACTACTACTACTACTACTACTACTACTACTACTACTACTACTACTACTACTACTACTACTACTACTACTACTACAACTACTACAACTACTACCGCCGCCGCCGCCGCTGCCGCCGCCGCTACTACTACTACTAGTACTACTACTACTACTACTACCACTGATACTGCTACTGCTACTGCTACTACTACTACTACTACTACTACTACTACTACTACTACTACTACTACTACTACTACTACTACTACTACTACTACTGTGTCGCCTGACCATCAAGCAGATAAATGTCTATTTTGGAACGTTTTCAGGAACTGATCTTTTCTGAATAAAGGTTAGTGCATTTATCTTGAGGGGTATATCCTCTTTGACTATTGCATGAGGTTCTACATCGAACTTGTATTTGCATAGAGACGACACTGTTATTGTTCTCTGAAGAAGATTTGACAGGACAGATAAATCACCATGTTGGTTCCTGAAAAGCATGAATCGGACTGGAAGATGGCGGTCATAAATTGTGCACGCAAAAAATTTCCACAATGAGAACCACTATTTCATTCATGTTCGTAGTAAATCAAATTCAATGCAATTCTACTTTGAAAAAACTTTAATGAAACCTGTATATGCAAGCCAAACCAGTTCAGCGATTGTTGTTTTAGCTATTTGAATTCTGAGTGTTAGATCTGAATGGTTGGCCAAATATTATTGGTGATTTGGCATGATCACTACGCTTGACTCCTGTAGGCAAATTTTACAAACATAGTGATAACTTTGTAAATAACATTTATCAAGGGCCACTTGAGTCACTTAAGTCAGATGTCGTTAAACCAACGTCAGTAATAAAATGTTCTATAGCGGGCACCTGCTTTCGGAGACAACTGGTCATATTTACGACCATTATATGAGCCAAAAAGCTATATAACAAAAATAATGTATTAAGGCAACACACGTCTTTAGTGACTAGCGTTTGATGGTCCGTAGTGTGTCCATTATATTCAGGTCTGCCTGTAGCAGGACCTATGATCATACATGAACAAATTAAACCAGATAACGAGGCATATATAAAACAGACATCTGTCAATGGAGGGATCCGACATTCACTCATGTATAGTTATACTCAAAATGCGTGTGGCTATCTCACGTCACAATGAAAATGATATAAGTCGATCACGAATTCGAAAAGTCTGCCACGAAGGTGTATGGATTGTATGTCCGTGGTAAATTTACAATCCAATAAAAATTATGTTGAATATTTATTTTATTCGCTGCTTATGTGTATGGCTACCTTGAAAGTGCGATCCTGGAACTGCAGGGTTCAAATATTAAAAGCAATTCCAACATACGTACATATCTGCCTAGAAATGGCCTCAACACATTTAGAAATACATCCTTAAATGGAGTTTTAGCAGTTTTAGTCATACCACGCCCATCTCTAGCTAAGCTCCATCCATACTTCGCTCGCCTTGGGATATATCGATCACTGGACTCCATGACAATCAACTTCCAGAAAACTATACAGGTAAGGTGTTGAGAATTTTGAAACAAATTTGACTTGGTGCTATTCCAGCATGTTTATTAAATAGTAACGACATAGAATTCGTACAACCACGTTTAGTCTGTCATCAATTAAGCATTCGGGACGAACGTAGGGACGTTATTCGTGACGCAATTGATTTTGACGTCAGCCTACACGTCACGCAGTTGATTATGACGTCATATGATTGATGGATACGCTGACATCTTCCATTAGCGAGGAGAAATGTGTAATGTAACCACTACCTACAGGGGGTTACACTTCCATAATATCGGTGATCGGTACAGCTATTGCCTTGTGTGGAATTGAAGAAATTGAGATAACGATGTATACACAATGAGATCGGAACAAATGGGTTTGATTACGTCAATTGGTCTTCGGACATGAGCTCATTTCTATGCAGCACCCTTTATACTGTCAACTGCATTAGTTTACGTAGCCTCCAGTTGCGGTGTCGAATGCAGGGTATGTTATCCATGTCGTCTAGACGTTGGTCTGTCTAATTCAATTCTCCAATTCTTATCCGTCTTCTACTTTCGCTACCATGATAGCACGCACAAGTTTTACGAGGACAACGAGGCTGATAGCAATGAAAAGTGTAACAACTATGCGGATGTTGATCACTGTGGTAGAGACAGTGATGGCCATGGTGGTTATGATGATGACAATGATGATGCGTCATTCTGTATTTATTATTGCATTAATGAAACCTGTATAATGAACATCATATGGGCCACTAAAACCAGGTGGTCGCTTAATACAAAGCATTGGCTATGCTACATAATTTTTAGCGCGAGATCATTACGTTTCATTGAGATAGGTGGCCATACAACCGACCACATTAAAGAAATTTCGTAATCTCTGTCGTCTTTACTCTCACCTTCGTCATTACCATCACCATGATAACCATCAGCATCACCTTCAATATCATTTATCACGCATACAACTTTGAATCAAAATTGAACTCGTCCATAGCATTTAGATGGATGTCGCCAATTCAGATCGCGTTAGGAAGACGCAACCCGTGAATATGTTAACCCGCCTAATCTCAACTTAGCACTTTCCAAACCGCCAAAATGCACTTGCAATAGTCTTGCGCAATGTGCATTTAATGTACCACTGAACTGATGAGCTCGGTAATCGAACCAGTTGGACAAGTGGTCCGTGTTTACACATAATCTTCGTTTGGCCTGCAAATGGGCACTGGCCAAACACAGCCTCCATACTTGTCAAGGGGAATGTTTATTTGCCGGACATCAGAAAGCTATTTCCGCAGATTTCAGTGGTAAATTTAGAAAAATAGTCTTTCCTTGGCATGCACAAATTTAAATTTTCATGAAAACCCTTTACCATTAAGGGGTTAATTGATATATAAGTAGCCATTTAGAGTGATTTGATGAGATGTTTGCACAAGGGAGTTAAACAGAGGTGACTTTCTAATGGACCAGTTACCAGATTAGTTTAATAAACGACAACCATTCTCTAAGAAATTGTCATTAAATTTTGTGATATAATTTCTATTCAATACTAGAGCACGAATCGTACGTATATGTACATATATAGCTTCTATCCTATAGAGCATTATTTGCGTCGCCACTTACCAGCTTCTCGCGCTTAACCTTTCTATGCCGAAGCCGTCCACAACCAGCCTCTGCAGTGGTCTTGATGAATGTGCATTTGCATTTCAAAAGAATACTATTATTGAGAATTTACCACTGGAATAATTGGCTCGATAATCGAGCAAGTCATTCCAGCCGTAACTTTTCAAACATAGTTTTCTCGTGGACTACAAACGGACTTTCAATAAGCAAATATTTAGATGTTCTTGACCTAATTTAGTCATTACAGGATTACACATTATTTGTGTCATGGCCTCTGGCACCCTCGTGCTAAATAACCGAACATAACAAGCATAATTCACTATTAACACAATTAACGGTTCGTATTTTGGATTCTGCCTCCTGCGGTATTTATATTCACCATATCTCAGTCATAATCATTTTTTGTTAATATCACATTATCCCATCACAATTAATGACAATTTATTTCCTCTCGAAGAAATTACAGTGCGTGCTAAGAACTTTTCCATAACTATGTGAACTCTTCTCATAAAAGGCAAATGGTTATCATCCGACATCCGGATTATCATAGCCATTTACATATGACCCACGTTCAACATTCAACAGATTACGTTTCCAAGATAGAGGAATTGCCGATAACGTCTTTCAATATATAGATATTGCTGTATATGTTAGGTCACTTTGAGAGGGACCTTTTAGTCTCGCCATTGGAGAACGGATTGTAAATAGCTAAGCATTGGAATTGGGATTAGATTAGGCACCCCTATGAATATTTGTGAATTGGTTTGATTTGATTTGCATACGTGACTAGTTGTCTTTTAGCATTCCGACACCCACTGATAGCTTATTGCATGCTACGAGGCTGGCTTAACATATTTATGTTATAATCATCAAATGTCATCATCTGTATATTTGACTATATAGTGTGTGAATTATAATTGTTATACATTTCGATTGATCACAGATTCACGAGATCCCCATTTTAAATGTTCTCTATAGAGCTGTCGCTAAGGAGTGTCGCCAATGGGCCTTTCCAGAGCAATGACGTCATAATCAGTTAAGCGGGGTGTAGGATGATGGCATAATCATTACGTCATAAATGATTCTATACGGACCGTCTTTAATTCTTAAAAGTCCGACATGTTGTAAGAATTGTATGTCTCTACTATTTAATAAACATGCTGTTGAATATTTTGAAGTAATTTGACTGGACGCTGTTGGTTACTTCCAAAATATTCAACAGCTTACCTGCATAGTTTTCTGGAAATTAGTAGTCAGGGAGTTCAGCGATCGATCGATCCCAACAGGAGCGAGGCGTGGATGGAGCTTAGATAGAGATGGGCGGGGCATAGCTAAAATGGAAAGGTTCATTGCGGTGGTGGTGTGTGAGATGTCGCATGCTTAATATCATCGGACCTTTCCAGTTTTAGCTATGCCCCGCGCACATCTCTAGCAAAACTCCACCCACACCTCGCTCGTGTTACGATGGATCCCTGAACGCCCTGACTATCACTTTCCACACAATTTTAACGATTAGCTGTTGAATATTTTGAAACTAATTTGACTGGGTGTTGTTGCTGCGCCCAGTCAAACTAGTTTAAAAATATTCGACAGAATGTTTATTAAATAGTAAAATCATACAATTCGTACGTGTCGTATTATTAAGTATTTAAGGTGGACTAAATCGAGTCATCCTTGCTGTCATCCTTGCTGTAATTGATTATGACGTCATCCTACACGCCACATAGTTGATTATGACGTCATGTGACGTCATATGACGGATGGATATCATGGAGGTGTCCATTCAAATGTGTGTTAGTAGATGACATTAACAACGACGATAGGAGCAATAACTATATTCGTAGTAATCGACCAGATTGTAGTGTAGCTGTGTATTTTTGTTGTTCGATGATGTTTCGTAATAATAACGTCTTAGGATTATCGGTATTTAACGTGTATACGCCAGCCAGGTTGTAAAAGTCAGCTACGTTACATATTTGACCAGAATACAACCAATAAGCTATCTTCAAATTGTGCATTTAAATTTTTAAACCATGTATACATGCACGTTTGAATTGCCATATATATTAAAATCCATGTCGGTGGCCCCTGGTAATAGTTACAAACTGTAATTCATGTTCTATAAATAAGATATTCGCGTGTTCAAGTGATGTCATAGGAAGATCACCGACATTACTTGAACACCCGAAGCAAGTAGTTCATAGACTCGGAACAGCTACGTTATAGCACACTGCAAGACTGGGTACTTATTCAACCTGTTTACGATGCCCTCTCGTGAATAGCATTCTCTTTTCAATAGGTTCTGATCCAATAAATTTAGTCATTGACTGCCATAAGAGCAGGGAGGTAGAGAGAGAGCGAGGGAGAAAGAGAGAGAGAGAGAGAGAGAGAGAAAGAGAGAGAGAGAGAGAGAGAGAGAGAGGGAGAGAGAGAGAGAAAGAGAGAGAGAGAGACAGAGAGAGAGAGAGAGAGAGAGGGGGGGCGGGGTGGGGAAGGCTTATATCGCCAGCGGTATTTATGTGCACATAGCCCTGCTGCAGACTAAAACCTTGCATCCATTACGCTGCGTTCTTGCATCCATTACGCTGCATTAGCCAAACACTACAGATGAAAACTCCGAATAGAGCTCTATAAGAGAAGTGTTCAATTGAAGATTGATTAGCAGAATTAGATCAACATAAGATGGCATTGGCAGGCTATTTGAAATGGCAAGAGTCTGAGTCCCGAGGGCATGAAGCTATCGGAACTAAATCGATGAGATTTACTGCACGTGATAAACCTTATTGAATTGCTCATAAGATTCTCCACATTCATAGGTCAGCCATGTATTCAGATACACGTATTCAATCACATGGTCACAGTGAAGATTAAAATGATTTTGATACGCACCGTGGTTGGCACACCAAAAGATAAATGGTCAACTGAAATCAGAAATGTATTCAAGCCCATGGTGGCTATTTTGACTGATACCGTCCTACTTAAAAGTTGGGCAAACGTTTTCCTTCCACATATTGTTAGCAAATGTAGTAGATGCAAAAGACGAAGCTTAACCTGACATTTGCGATAGTAGGCCTTGTGACTATGGCGAATAACATTCGGAATATGTCATTTAAACTGGCCACGTGTGCCCATTTCTATTCAAAATGGAAGAGTATCCATCTACCCGCTAGGCACGAAAGCTAGCTGTTGCCACGAGGACAATACGATCTATTCCATAGTATCCTTGCTGATGATGGCCGAACAAAGAAATTCTTGGTAGACCATTCGAAAAATAAGACTAAAGATAACCATAAAGCAGCAACAAAATATAATATCACTTCGTATGCATTAAGATAGTGTATCAACACTTGCTATCCCAGATAGAATAATGCATTTGTCTGAGGCAGGACTAAGGGGACCCTGTGCAAAGTTTCTAAAATTCTTACATGGGACCCTAGGTATTGTTGTTAGGGCCACGGGATAGCTATGATCCAGTTTCAACCGCAATGATAGTGGAGCCCCTTAGGTCAGAGGTGTGGGATTTGGCCATATCAGTCTCATTCAGTACAGCGTAGAAATAATTTGAAATATTTCAAACACAAAATAAAAAGGACGCTGCTGAGAATTTTGAACATAATATTTGATTGGAAGACATCGCTGCCTAAGGCAGCGATGTCTTCCAATCCAATTATGTTCAAAATAGGCAACATAACATTTCTTGTATCGTGTTCAAAATTGTTTCATTTTGGGAGAAATTCTTACTGATTTATGAGTTGTACTTTAGGTGTGGCATATATGCATGTAACTCGGAGTTATGCAGGCGTCCCAAAGCTAAGACAAGAAATCATTTTGCGGGGTTTTTTAAAAGTGTTATAAATTGTAATAGTGAGGTATTTCAAGCAGATTACTCGAAATTTAGTACATGAAGTTGAAGATGGACATGTGCCCGGCGGTAGGGATGTTACGCTACTGATGTCCCAGCTGATGAAAACGATTGGGAAATCTATCTCAATCCACAGCAAACCACACATGTCTAGACCCATGTCATCTTCGACGATGTATAGCATCTTTGACTAACACTGAATTTACTATTTATCTGAATAAAGGATGCATATTAACTCCAAAATACTTTAAATAAAATTGTTAAAATTTAGAGGTTTAAATTTAGATGTAAATTAACCAAAATAAATTGTTAACATGATAATTTCATTACATATAAATTAATATAATATTTTTATGTTGTGAAATTGAATTACAGACACGTGTTCCTAATTTAACTTAAAAGATGTTATTCATTTATACGTGATGACATCATAATAAGATTTATTTTGTTTCCTTACATCGAGGTACACAATTTAAGCCGTTAAAAGAACACAATATTAAGAATTTAATTTCCAAGCATTTTGGTGTGAATGTGCATCTTTAAATTAAGGTTTCCTGAAGAAGCAGAGGTCGCAGCCGTTATATAATAGCAAGAGCCCTCATTGAAACGGAGCGACAGTAATACATACATTCATCCTCTGAGGTGAAGCCATTAGAAAATCCCGGAGAGGATCTGATTGATGATAACCGTGAACCGAAATTCAGAATCGCTAATAAAAGTTGATTAGGACCGGGCGAGCGTTCCGTTATATATGGCGTCTGAAAAGGCTTCCTGAAAGAGAACCACTATTCATGTTTGTAGTAAATTAAATTCAGCGAATGCCATGATCTACTCTGAAGAAACACGAAGACATGGCAGAAGCTATAGACATGGAATTGGAGCCACCAGGTTGTGTCATTCCAGTGAACTTAACTTCAGTTTATCCATCCACGATATGACCTCATTGTCAACTGCGTGATGTGTAGGATGGCATCATAATCAATGACGTCATGTATGACATAGATAAGGACGTAACGAACGCATAATTGGCGACGGACTAAGCGTTGTTGTACAAATTATATTGTCTCTACTATTTAATAAAGATTCGATGCTGTTGATTATTTTGAAACTAATTTGACTGGTCGCTGTTGTTGCCATAGGTTCATAAAGACAGGAGATAAACCCGCGTTCTGATTCACCGTAAAACTTAGTATGCCGTCGTACAATACAGCTCATAAATAAGTTAACATGTTCCCCGTTAGTTAGTAAGAAATATTCTGTTGAATATATTTAGAATATAATTGCGTGGAAGAGATTACTGCCTTAAACGAAAAGGTTAACTGTATATCGTAACTGTAGCAGCAGAGACGACGACGACTTGAATATGTTTAAACTTAAGCAATGACAGAAGTGATGCCAACAATCTTGACAATATTAACAACTCTCCTTACCCCAATGACAATCATTTCCATCACCATCGCGTGATACCACCTCCCATAAACCCACATTCCATATGAAGACACGAATTAGAAAGTTGATGATGATGATGATGACGACGACGACGACGACGACGACGACGACGACGACGACGACGACAACGACGACGACGACGACGATGATGATGATGATGATGATGTATTGTGTTCTGCGGCTGTAGTAGTAGAAACATCACTCAGCTGCAATCAGTCCCTCTTTTCCTTTGACCACCATGTCTTGTCCTCGGTCAAAATCCTGGTCATAATCCCAGCAAAAATCTTGGTAATTGGAATGCTTAGTCCGCAACCTTTAATTATAAAAATGATGTTACACAAAGTCTTCAGTGTGTGCTATTTTCTAAATAAATGATCGCCCATCGCCCAAGAATAGAACTTTCTCATTGATCATTATTGAATGAACACCCAGGTCTGTCTGTATTTCATTGACATAGTACTCCCCTTGATATTGTTTCCGGAAGAAGACGTGACTAGACAGAATACTCATATTTGTTCCTGAATAAAATAGATTGGGAAACGATTTTGAAAGGAACGAGTCGTCGGCTTAGCAATTCTATTTGTCCGAATAAGACATTCGAGGTAGCCAAGAGGTAGCCAGAACCATACCGTGATGTCTGTGCGCTCTCACCATGTACAGCTCAGGAAATAACTTTCCAAAGAAAAATAAAACATACTGTTGAATATTTCGAATATAAGAGAGGAATCCAGTTTTAGCTTTTCCCCGTCCATATTTAGCTAAGCTCCGCCTACACTTCGCCCGTGTTTGCATCGATTGATCCCTGAACTCCCTGATTATCAATGTCCCGAAGGTTATACAGTTAAGATGTTGAATAATTTTGAATCTAATTTGACTGGGTGCTATTGCTGCCTATGACAGCAACAGGGCCCAGTCAAATTAATTTCAAAATATTCAACAGCATGTTTATTAAATAGTAAAGACATGCAATTCATACAACTAATGGACTATCAAGCGTTTAAGACGGACTAAATCGAGTCATTCATGATGCAATGATTATGACATAATCCTACACGTCACGTAATTCATTATGACGTGTATATGACGTCATATGATAGATGTATAAACTGGAAAGGTCAAGAATGACGTCAGAAAGGTCTAATACGGCTATGCGAAACTGGGCATCAATTTAGATCCAGTTCTAGTTTAACCCTTTCATGACTAGGCCGGCCAAAGCCGGCCTCTGTAGTTGCCTTGTGGAATGTCCATTTGCAGGACAAGAAAATATTATTTTTGAGAATTTTACCACTGGAATGACTGCCTTGATAACCGAGCCAGTCATTCCAGTGGTAAATTCTCAAAAATAATCTTCTCTTGGCCTGCAAATTGGCATTCAATAAATAAATATTTTAACTTTTTGAACAAATTTAGTCATTAAAGGGTTAACAAACACTAGTATTTCTAGTGCATCTCATTAACATGATCGTGTCTCAATGAGCCGTTGTGAGCTGTCAATGATCAACAATATATTATTCAAGCGATGACGTCATACCACATCAATCATTCCCGCGACGACGTCACTCACTTGTTCTCCAGGAAAATAAAAGAAAATAACTTTCCATGTCGAAATTTCCCTGTCAGGATTTGAAAATATGTAAATAATATATCTTATTCTAATTAAGCTATGCAAAAGCATCATTTAGCGCGCTTTAACTCCTTGCTGTTTGTGTTTCTCTATAAATGCAGATGCCATTTTGTAGACCAAAAGAAGACAATTTTTTAGGATTTACAACTGGAATGACTGTTATCGAGAATATGGGTATAGGCATCCCCCTCAAGGTGATAATTAGGGGGTGGACGTATCCCCCTCACCACCCCCACCCCTGCGCGTCGGCGCCTATGCTTAGTGAGTGGGTTTAATTATATGGTACAACTCTGCACAATACACACGCATACAGTACTAAAAGATTACCATGCTTATTATCTCGTTATTAACCCATCCATGACAAAGACGGCTAAAACCGAACGCTATAGCGGTCTTGAGCAATGGCCATTTAGAGGCCAAGAAAAGGCTATTTTTTAAATTTACGACTGTAATGACTGGCTCGGTAACCGAGCCAGTTATTTCAGTGGTAAATTTTTTTTTAAATAGTCCTCTCTTAGCCTGAAAATTGGAATGCAATTTGTACATATTAGATTTTCTAAAATAAACTTAGCCCTGATACGGATAAAAGTTGTGTAGTCATCTAGAATCGGATCTAATGAACGCTCCAAATACGATATCTTAAAACCAACATATTACAATTGAACAAACAATATCATGTCGCTATTCCAATAAGGTACGTCGAGTCTTTGCGTAAATATATCGTCTTATCAATGAATGATGTTTTACCTGAAAGAAAACACGGGATGCAAGCTAAAGGGTATGTACCAGAAATTGACATGCTGATTTTCCATTAATAACATATGGCAATATAATGGAGAACATGACATGTTGACCCCCATTACCATAATGATAATATAATTTGTTCTTTCTTCCGATTACATCGATTTTATTGCATACAGATGCTATCTGGCGAAATATATGCCAAGGAACGCCGAGTGAACGTGCAGCGCGCGTTGGCGAGTGGATTACTATTTGTCGACAGACTATTTGGTATCGACAACTGATACCTATAAGTAACTTATTCTGTCACGCTTGTCCTTGAGATGACATAATGAAAACAGTATTAGCTGGCTTATTTGATTACCGATGCGGGTTAACTAAGAAAACCTGCAATAGATGGCATCGTATTTGATTATACAATGATATAGTATTCATTGAAAAGTTGTCCTAAAACAGGCAAATAATTATAGCAAACATGCAAAATCACGACCAATGTCAATCTAACTATATGCATCTACCTCTGAGAAATCAAATACCTAATCTACCAATCCTAGGTACGGATCCTTTGAAAATGAAGGAATCCGGTTTTAGCTATGTCCCGCCCATCTTTAGCTAAGCTCCACCCACACTTGGCCCATGTTGGGGTCAATGGATCTCTGAACTGTTGAATATTTTAAAACTAATTTGGCTTGGTGTTGTTGCTGCCACAGGCGGCAACCGAACCCAGTCAAATTAGTTCCAAAATATTCAATTGCGTGTTAGTTAATTAGTAAAGACATACAATTCGTACAACAACGCTTAGTCCTTCATCAATTATGCCTTTGTGAGGAACTTATCTACGTGATTCACGACGTAATTGATTATGACGTCATCAGATATGTCACATAGTTGATTATGACGTCATATACTTGACTGCGAAACTGGAATTCTACATCGTATTCGCATCATTTGTCCATGGAGATGTGTAGAATATTGATTTCTCTATCTTGTCACGTCTTCTTCAGGAAGCAATAACAATGTCGTCTCTATCCAATTACAATTCATATTAACCACACGTGTCGCTTCATGATGTATTCAAAGAGGAAATTCCACTCTGAATAAATGGACTAAAATTTATTCAGAAAACATTAGAACCTGAAAGCAGTGAATGTTTGAAGCAATACAACTTCCAATTTCCTAAATGGATATTATGATAAAATATCTACATTTTAGGATAAGTGTTAGGTTGCATCTCGTGAAATTAATTTGGCAAACAGATTTTGTTGTCCATTGCAGCAACACCTTTCCATCAGATTACATGCAAAGTATTTAACATCGTACATAGGTTGCTGTGAGAGAGTTTAAAGCCACGCTGCGTGCTAATAGCATTAAACCAATTTCCGTTGGCCTATAAAACGGCAGTGAAATTTGGTTGTTAATGACAGGACAATTATACTGCGTTTGGAAAGAAGGGCGGATTGCGCGCACTACTAAAGCACTACTACTAGCTCGTATTTTATGTCTCAATCGTTTTATTGTTCTGTTGCTTAATTGGTCTATATTGCTGCCAATAAAGTCGGTATTGTACAATACTTGCCTGTTTTCTTGGGAGTAGTAATATTGAAATCTCTACGTCTGTTGACGAAGATCGTGGATAGCCATCTTACCGCAAGGTCACCGAGTTAACTGTTCGTAGGTGTAATCACGCCATTTTTAGATTAAACCAATCGCTCAAGTAGCTGTCGTCATAATCAAATATGGCATACGTGATTGGAATTTCTTTAGCAGGGACCCGAACTATAGACCAACCAAACAATTTGGGCATACATTACCTGACGTCTTGATCAAAATGGTGTAGAGCTCTCCGTCATGAAGCTCGAAAAGTTCGTCAGGTATTAAAATGGAGGATTCCAATTTCTCAGTCAATCAGATGACGTCATAATCAACTACGCGGCATGATGGTGACGGTGATGAAGAATATAGGAGTAAAACAGGCAGTTACGAAGAAATTAACAGTACACAGATGAAAAGATAAGCGTACAAATGTTGCCTTGAATATGGGCATATATCAAGGATGATGCGGTTGCAGAAAATAACACAAATGTAATTAAACCTAGCCTGTCCTATGTAATGGCCCTTCCAGTTTTAGCTATGCCCCGCCCATCACTAGCTAAGCTCCACCCACACCTCGCTCGTTTTTGGATCGCTCGATCTCTGAACTCACTAGCTATACATTTCCAGAAAACTATACAGGTAAGCTTTTATATATATTTTGAAACTAATTTCACTGGGTGTTGTTGCTGCCTATTCATGTAACGTGTCCGACCATTAAGCGTTAAATACGGACCATATGGAATCATTCAGGAGGTCATGCTTATGGCGTCATCTTACACGCCACGTAGTTCCTTATGACGTCATATGATGGATAGATAAATTGGAAAGGTCTATTCTTGGTAGTCATAAATTTTGGCGTAAAAAGCATACGAACGCATTAATGTAACTCTTTCACGCGCAATGTCTTCCGCTGACTAACTGACGGTAATTTACTCTTTCCAAGGCAATGGTATTGAAGATGGACAGGGGGTAGAATGACCGCCCTGTAACGAGCTAGGTTGATATATTGACATCGTCATTGAACAGTGATTGCTAGCAGTCAGGATATTTATTTGGAGGAAGCCACCGTAAAATAGAGATACGCACGCGAGTTAGTTCAGCCTCAGCCATGACAAATAAATCAACTAGCTGGTATTTTTTGTTTCATAGAGGCGGATTTAGATCAAGTTCGTAAACACATCTCTAGGGTTCATTATCCCCACGCGTTTGGGAAAAAATGGAGGAGATATTGAAATCGCATCTATCCGTCTGTCCACTTGTCCGTCCGTGCGTCGGTTCGTCCGGCATGTGTCAGTCCAGCTATGTCTTCCGAAACCGTTTGGTGGAATGCAATCAAATTTGTTATGTTAATTACCCATATGATTGCGGACCGCAGGTCGGCATTTAGCCTATATTTACTTACATTAGGCTCAACCGCGAAGCTGGATGTGGCGACAGTGTGGAAGTAGCGGAGTGGGGTGTGTGGGGTTTCTAGGAGAAGGGTGTCAATGTTGGTGGAATCCAAACAAATTTGGTATGTTAGTTACCCATATTATTGATAATTGCGAGACAATATTTACATTAGGCTCAACAACCAACCCCCACACCCAGGCTGGGATGAGGCTTTAAAGTTAGTGAAACCGTGGGGATTTGCGATGGTGTGCCGTCAACTGCGCATTCTAGATGTTTTGTAGAATGTTTCTCCTCATCTTTACAGTACAGCTGAGAAATAATTTAATAGGTTTCCATAGCAAAATACAACGCACTGTTGAATATGTTGAACATAATTAGAACGCCAACAACTTTTCAACAGAACATTTCTTAATAATTAACTAACGGGTTTCTGTTTCTGTTTTGGAAAATTTTTAACTCATCTAAGAACTGTATTGTCACATGGTCGTAACGGACATCTGCAATTAAGAGCAACGGCAGAATCCAGTTTTAGCTATGCCCCGCCCATTTCTGGCTAAACTCAACCCACGTTTCGCCCGTGTTGGAATGGATCGACCCCTGCAATCTCTGAATCTCAAGTTCTAGAAAGCTATACAGCCGTTGCATGTTTAAAATAAGCATATTTTGAAACAAATTTGACACTGTTGCTGCAATGGCGCCCAGTCAAATTAGTTTCAAAACATTTAATGTCATGTGTATTAGGTAGTAAAAACATACAATTCGTACAACAAGACTTAGTCCGTCATCAATCACGCGTTCGTGACGAACTTATCTAAGTCATTCATGACGTAATTGATTATGAGGTCATCCTACACGTCACTTAAATGAATATGACGTCATATGATTAATGGATAAACTGAACTCCTCAATTGATGACGGTTCTGTAATATAGTTGGTCGTTCTAATGAACACCATTCATTTAGCAGGAAAGCTATTTGACATACTGTAGTTAAATGATTTGTATTTAGCGACCACCTGTCTTTAACGACCACTTTATGAAGGTCTAGATGATGTTTATGTTATACATGTTTTATTATTCACACCATCTTTGACTTTACCTATCTTCTTGATGAAACCTTTCTTCTCATCATCACAACCATCATGGCAATCACTGGCTTTGTAATGATCGTCAACATCGTTGTAGGGATGCAACGTCTAGCTATACACAATCCATTTGTAGCTAAGTTCCGTCCACACACTGCGCGTATCGGGATCGATGTATATACTTTGAACCGCGAATTCTCAGAATCCCATTCTCAGGTTCTCATCCCAAGTAATTCACCTTTCCAGAGTATCCATCTATCATCTGTCGCCATATGGCGTTATAATCGGCTAAGTGGCGTGTAGGATGACGTCATAATTAGTATGTCATAAATGATTCGATTTGGCCCGTCTTTAACTCTTAATAGTCCGAAGCGTTGTACGAATTGTATGTCTCTACTATTTAATGAACATACTGTTGAATATTTTGAAACTAATTTGATTCGACGATGCTGCTGCCATATGCAAATTAGTCAAATTAGTTCCAAAACATTCAATATCTTACCTGTGAAGTTTTCTGGAAATTGATAGTCAGGGAGTTCAGAGATCGATCGATCCCAACACGAGCGGGTATGTGGGTGGAGCTTAGCTAGAGATGGACGGAGAATAGAAAAAAATGGAGAAGCTCATTTTACAGATATGCTGGACAACAGAATGTTTATTAAGTAGTACATCCATCAAAGACATACAATTCGTGCACTTGACGGACCTTTAAATGTTCATGACGGATTTACATACGTCATTCATTATGCATTTTGATATATGGCGTCAACCTACATGTGACGTAATTTATTATGACGTCATATACTTGAGTGCCTATCTACGGATCCATTTCTCTCATTGGCAGCATCGTTATTTAAGTGGAACATGCCAACATCATCTAATCGAAATTGGATGGAACATTATCCGCGAGGAATTATGCAAGACAACGTCGAGACGAATTGTGGCGCGTTTGAGTGGTCCACCGGGATGGGGGTGGGGACGGTGGTTGGGGTGGTGGTGGGGTGGTATGAGGGTGGGGTGGGGGGAGGTTGGGGCGGGGTGTAAATAAACTTCCACGGTTTACAGTAGTATAAAGTTATTAATGGATCTATATGGAAATAAACACTGTCCCAATGGATATTTCCATTTTATCCATACATCATATGACGTCATGTGACGTCATAATCTACTTCGTGACATGTATGATGACGTCATAATCAATTACAGCATGAATGACTCGATTTAATCCGTCTTAAGCGCATAATAGTCCGACACGATGTACGAATTGCGTTTCTTTACTATTTAACAAATATTATGTCGAATAGTTTGAAACTAATTTGACTGGGCGCTGTTGCCACAGGCAGCAACAGCACCCAATCAAATTAGTTTCAAAATATTAAACAGCTTCCTTGTATAGTTTTATTGAAATTGATAGTCGGGGAATCCAGGGAACAATCGACCCAAACACAGGCGAATTGTAGGTGGAGTTTTGCTAAATATTGGCGGGACATCGCTATAACTATAATTTCTCCATTATATGCATTTTCGGATTTACTATTTAATACACGGTTGTGGGTCTGATTTCCTGCCAATACTAACCCCGTTGACACCTAAAGTAATAGTCATCATCAGCTTCATTCGCCTCGACCTCTTTGTGTACACATCGCGATCCCAATGTCCCTAATTCCACACAATACCGTAGTTGTACTAATCAACGAGGTTACTCCAACATTCCCAAAGGGGTATTGATTGCATTAAACATTTGTCCACGGTAATTGATAGATGGCTGTTTCATGTATGCTTCATTATCTAGCTTAGTTCGTTCACTTAGTATTATTGATCTAGATTCAGTCTAAATCGACCATAACTTACACTGTATGGACTATCAAAGGTTCGTTAACAGCTACATATATATTCCCTTAATGCAATGGACCTTTTCAGTTTTAGCTATGCCCAGTTCATCTCTAGCTAAGCTCCATCCACAGCTCGCTCGTGTTGGGACCAATCGATCCACGAACTCCCTGGCTATCAATTTCTGGAAAACTATACAGGTAAGTTGTTAAATATTTTGAAACTAAGTTGACTGGTCGTCAAGTCAAATTAGTTTTAAAATAGTCGACAAAATGTGGATTAAATAGTAAAGACATACAATTCATACACAGAGTCGGACAAGTAAGCTTTTAAGACGGACGAAATCGAGTCATTCATACCATAGTTGATTATGATGCCATCCTATGCCTCTCGTAGTCGATTATGACGTCATATGATGGATGGATGGATAAACTAGGTAAGTGTCCATTCTTTGACTATGGTATTTTGGCTGGGAGGAGTTGACTGATGGTGGCCCATTAAGAGGTGTGGTCTTACGACCACCCCTCTTCAAGAACCATCCGCATTTGAACTCAAAAGCTAATGTCCGTTATATACAGCGTTTGCCGGGGTTTTCTTTTACTGAATATGACATCAGTTCTTTCTTGGGTCACGTGACGCTTTGATATCATCACGCCCTTGTTATCAGAGCGAATGAATGTGGAACGATGTTGTTAGGTAGATAATGGCAGCTGCCATAGAAAATGCAAATCTGACGAAATATTAGTTATCTCTTGCTAATCTTACGGTCAACCAGCTTCTATACGGGACTTACACTGCCAACTTGGAAATGAACAAACTGACCTGTAATACGGTATGTCAATATATAATTAACACCAACCGCTTTCAGTAGCTTCCCGTTCGCGAACTTATAGTTTAAGGGGTAAAAGGACAGCAGCCCAACACGTACAGGTCGGGGCGAAGGCAGCACCTAGAGCTCACCTCTGCTATTCTTCCATTTGATCTTATTCCTCGCTCTCTCTATCTCTCACCCTCTCTCCCCTCCTTTCTCCCTCTCTCTCGGTCTTTCTTCCTACTCTCCCCCCCCCCCAACCTCACACTCAACATCCATACACTTATGCACACTAATAGACCACAATTAATTAAACTATTATGATTAGCCGCCATTTTGTTGTAAAAGAGTTTTGTATAATCTGTATGTGCATAGGAGACACGGGCATAAGACTCTAAGTCTTATCGTGCTTCCATCTGAACAAAAATAAACCACATTTAAACCAAATATGAGTAGAGGTGTGCGATTTTTCAATATTTCGGAATATCACGATAAGATACAAGATCACGATATTTTACGGTGCTAACCTTCGACGACCGGAGAATCGCCAAAGAATTACGGTGGCATGTTGAATATCTTGTAATTTCTTTGACTGAAAGATGTTGCTAAGGCAGCAACAGCTTCCAGTCAAAGTAATTGAAAATATTCAACAGGTGTAAGCCGATTTTCATTGACACTATATAAACAACTTGTGTAGGTGTGCTTAACCATGTTAAACACCCACCAACAACTCTCTCAACATTGTGGCATAAGGGGCTACGCGATATCGATATATCCCGATTTTAGATGCAGTATAAATCGCGATATTGTCTAGAACAATATCGTTCACCCATAAATATAAGTCGGTATATGCAAGTATGCTTATAGTATTCTGCAGGTGTAGTGGTAGAAACACCCTACAGACGGAAGCAGTCCTTCTTCGCTTTTGATAACTGTATCTTGTTCTCGACGGGAATACAGCCTATGAAGAGAGCTTCTTAAGTAGTCTGTTCCTATGAAATAAGTTTATGACGTCATAACATGGTAGTTATAAAACGTTCACGATAAGAAATGATTCCAAGACGATTGCGTTGGTGGAAATAACATCACGTCGTGTCATAGCCACATGTGATCGATGGACTAAGTATGTTAACGAGTCTCAATCGTGACCCATCAAAATACAACACCTACTCAAACTCGCTTCTAAATAATAAACCAATGCGTGTCTATAGTTATCGATTTGGCAGAGGTGTTAATCTTTGGCTACACCAATGGGCAATTAACCCAAGCACTTTCCAATAAAGATGGCTGGCGAAGATCAAGCTCGTGTCGTCGGCAAACAGTCGTACATACTTCGACTACTCACAATAACACTACAAGCGCATTATACAATAGCGACTTTATTAGCCCGAATAAACACAAATTAGGTTAGGGTGTTTTATGCCCATAAAGCTCCCGAGCCATAAAATACAAACTAGTTGGAGGCCATGATTTAGTAGCCGGAGCGATCCAATTTTATCTCCAAATGTAGTTTAATTGTTAATATTACGAAGTCAATTTCACTCCTATTGTATAGCTGAACTGGAGTAGTAGAACCATATTTCTAGCTATGCCCCGCCCATTTCTAGCTAAGTTCCACTCACGCTAAGCCCTTGTTGAGATCGATCGAATTCCGAATACCCAGAATCCCAATACCACGGTAACTATATCAATATGAATGTAACTATACAGGTACGCTATTGAATATTTTAAAACTAATTTGACAAACAAATTAGTTTCAAAGTATTTCACAGACTGCTTATTAAACAGTAAAGCCATACAATCCATATACTTGACCGATTTTAAATGTGCATGACGGAGATAAATAAGTGATTGATAAAGCATTTTGAATGTGACGTCAGCCTACATGTGACGTAATTGATAATGACTTCATATACTTGAGTGACAGATCAGAATTGTCCATTAGATTGAGGCTTCTCTCTTATATGTTGTGGTCAAAATCAGTACTTGCATCAGAGGCAAATTAGTTGTAGAACTATTCTACATTTTTGTTGTAGTGTTGAAAATGATTTATGGTTTTATCAAACCAGAGAGAAACTCTCATTAACACTTATTTTAAAGGTCAATATATAAGTATGCCAATTACTAATCGAGATGCACTCTCGGTCTAAACGACGCACTCGTTGAAGTTCTTTGTGGGTAATGGGAATTTCTAGTTTAAGCCATGCCCCGCCCATCTGTAACTAAGCTCCACCCACACCTCGCTAGTGTTAGGATCGTTCTATCCATGAACACACTGACTATCAATTTCCAAAAAACTATACAGGTAAGCTTTTGAATATTTTGAAACTAATTTGACTTGGTGTTGCTGCTGGTGCTTCATATGGCAGCAACAGAGCACAGTTAAATTAGTTTCAAAATATTTAACATAATGTTTCTTAAATCGTAAAGACCTACAATTCGTAGAACAACGCTTAGTCCGTCTTCAATTATGCGCTCGTGACATACTTATCTTCGTCATTCATGACGTCATCGGTTATGACGCCATCTTATACGTCACGTAGTTGATTATGACGTCATGTGATGGATGGATAAACAAGAAACATGCCTTGTTCTTTGAATACCACTATAGTATATTATTGGCTTGGAATTTGGCAGGATCATGTGCCTTAACTAAAGGGTGTCCTGTGAAAGTATTGCGCGTTGCATACAGAGTTCAACATCCCACATGCGGGATAAATGGGCAGCGCTTAAGTAGAAATCGGCCTGGTTTATGTAGAAATTGATCTCTCCAGACATGTGTAATCTATGAACGTGTAGTATTACAGAAAATGGTTCACGTCAATAAGTGTATTAAAACTATTCGATTTAGTCTGGATAGCTTCGTGCCCTTGAGGGTTTTGATTTCATCGTTGCAAAGGACCCGCTAATACACTCTTATTCTGAACCTATTCTGACAATCAATCTTCAATTGGACGCTTCCTTTATTGAGCTTTAGTGAGGATTTCCATTGAAGTGTCATAATGCCTAATGGATTTGATTCAGCAAAAGTGAATTAGATTCTGAATCTAGAGGGATGCTTTTATTTTTGCAGCTTGACTATATAGGCAGACCCGTACGGGTGTATTGATTTTTGTTTGTATTGTATATGGTACAAACAATATGGTACGATTTTCTGCGCGCTCTCTCTCTCTCTCTCTCTCTCTCTCTCACACACACACACACACACACACACACACACACACACACACACACACACACACACTCGCACGCACGCACGCACGCACGCACGCACGCACGCACGCACGCACGCACGCACGCACGCACGCACGCACGCACGCACGCACGCACTCACGCACGCACGCACGCGCGCACGCGCGCACGCACGCACGCGCGCTCTCTCTCCCTCCCTCCTCTCTCGCTCTCTCTTTCTCTTTCTCTCTCTCTTTCTCTCTCTCTCTCTCTATCTATCTCTTCTCTCTCCTCTCTCTATCTCACACTCTCTCTCCCCATCTCTCTCTCTCTCTATCTCACACTCTCTCTCTCCCCATCTCTCTCTCTCTCGCTCTCTCTCTCTCCCTCCCTCTCTCTATCTCTCTCTCTCTCTCTTTCTCTCTTGCTCTCTTACTATGTATCTCCATCCCCCTTCCCTTCCCTTCCCTTCCTCCCTCCCTCCCTCTCTCTCTCTCTCTCTCTCTCTCTCTAACTCTCTGCCCATCTCTCTCTTTCTTTCTTTCTCTCCCTCTCTCTCTCTCTCTTCTCTCTCTCTCTCTCTCTCTCTCTCTCCCTCTCCCTCTTGCTCTCTTACTATGTATCTCCCTCCCCTTCCCTTCCTCCCTCTCCTCTCCCTCTCTCTTTCTCTTCTCTCTCTCTCTTTCTTCTTTCTTTCTCTCTCTCTCTCCCTCCCTCTCTCAGTCCCTCTCTCTTCTCTCTCTCTCTCTCTCTCTCTCTCTCTCTCTCTCTCGCTCTCTCTCTCTCTCTCTCTCGCTCTCCCTCTCGCTCTCCCTCTCTCTCTCCCTCTCTCTCTCTCTCTCTCTCTCTCTCTCTATCACACTCTCTCCCCCCATCTCTCTCTCTCTCTCTCTTTCTCTCTCTCTCTCTCTCTCTCTCTCTCTCTCTCTCTCGCTCCCTCTTGCTCTCTTACTATGTATCTCCCTCCCCCTCCCTTCCTCCCTCTCCTATCTCTCTCTCGCTCTCTCTCGCTCTCTCTCTCCCTCCCTCTCTCTCTCTCTCTTTCTCTCTTGCTCCCTTACTATGTATCTCCCTCCCTCCCCCTTCCCTTCCTCCCTCTCTCTCTCTCTCTCTCTCTCTCTCTCTAACTCTCTCTCTCTCTCTCTCTCCCCCCCCATCTCTCTCTTTCTTTCTTTCTCTCTCTCATCGCTCTCTAACTCTCTCTCCCCATCTCTCTCTTTCTTTCTCTCTCTCTCTCTCACCCCCTCTCTCTCTCTCTCTCTCTCTCTCTCTCTCTCTTGCTCTCTTACTATGTATCTCCCTCCCCCTCCCTTCCTCCCTCTCCTATCTCTCTCTCGCTCTCTCTCGCTCTCTCTCTCCCTCCCTCTCTCTCTCTCTCTCTCTCTCTCTTTCTCTCTTGCTCTCTTACTATGTATCTCCCTCCCTCCCCCTTCCCTTCCTCCCCCTCTCTCTCTCTCTCTCTCTCTCTCTCTCTCTCTCTCTCTCTAACTCTCTCTCTCTCTCTCCCCCCCCCATCCCTCTCTTTCTTTCTTCTCTCTCTCTCTCTCTCTCTAACTCTCTCTCCCCCATCTCTCTCTTTCTTTCTCTCTCTCTCTCACCCCCTCTCTCTCTCTCTCTCTCTCTCTCTCCCTCTCTCTCTTGCTCCCTTACTATGTATCTCCCTCCCTCCCCCCTTCCCTTCCTCCCTCTCTCTCTCTCTCTCTCTCTCTCTCTCTCTCTCCCTCCCTCTCTCTCTTGCTCCCTTACTATGTATCTTACTCCCTCCCCCTTCCGTTCCTCCCTCTCCATCTCTCCCTCTCTCTCTCTCTCTCTCTCTCTCTCTCTCTCTCTCTCTCGCTCTCTCTCTCTCTCTCTCTCTCTCTCTCTCTCTCTCTTACTCTCTTACTATGTGTCGCCCTCCCTCCCCTTCCCTTCCTCCTTCTCACCCCCTCTCTCTCTCTAACTCTTTCACTCTCACTCTCTCCCCCTCCCTCTCCCTCTCCCCCCCCACCAACCCACCCCTCCCCACCCCCACCCCCGCTCGCCATCTCCCTCTCTCCCTTACGTCGATAGACTAATAACCAAAGCGGCATACAGTGTGGCCACCGGTGACCAATATCCATAAAGCGTTTATTACACACCTGCGAGCAATTACCTCCGCCATCTTCCAATAAGCTGACCACCTTTTGATCAAGGTCGTGTCTCCGTCAAATAGACAGTACACATTTCGACTTTACGACTCCCAGTGTATTTAGACACAATAAACACAAATTAACTTGGGGAACTTTATGTCTATAAAGTCCCCGAGTCATAAAATGTGAAATACTTGGAGGTCATTATTTACGAGTAAGTGCAGGTTGATTGTCTTTCTATTAACAACCCAGATTTCACATTTCTCTTATTCCATAAACCGAAATTGATTTAACCCTATTACCACGCATGCCAAGCTATAGTTCAGTTCTCATACAGCTACACGTGTACGCTGTATACTATTACGAATATAATTAGTCTGGAAGGGGTTGTTGCCCTTAGCTGTACGTTAAGCTGTACGTTAATGGACCTTTCCGCTTTTAACTATGCCTCGCCCATCTCTACCTAAGCTCCACCCACAGCTCGCTCGTGTTGGGATCGATCGATCTTTGAACACCCTGACTATCAATTTCCAAAAAACTACACAGGTAAGTTGTTGAATATTTTGAAACTAATTTGACTGGGTGCTGTTGCTGCCTAAGGCAGCAACAGCGCCCAGTCAAATTAGTTTCAAAATATTCAGCAGCATGTTTATTAAATAGCAAACAATTACAAAGACATACAATTCTTACAACGTGTCGGGCTTTTTTAGATTTTATGACGGTCTATATGGAACCCTTTGTGACGTAATGATTGTGACGTCATCACACACGCGCTGAGCTGATTATGACGTCATACGAGGTCAGATGATGGATAGACGCTCTGGAAAGGTGAATTAACTGCATAATATGTCACGACATATTTATCCTATGTTAGATATATTTTGCCATCTGGTATTATGATTAGAAAGGTTAGATCTTGTTACTGACGTTCCGTTACAAATAGCACCAACTTTAACAAGAATAATCGCCTACGTGACGTGTAGGCTGACGTCATAATCAATGACGTCATGAATAGCGTATATAAGTTCGTCACGAACGCTTAATTGATGGCGGACTAACCGTTGGTGTACGAGTTGCATGTCTTTATTATTTAATAAATATATTATTATTTGGAAAGTAATTTTACCGGGCGCTTTTGCTGCCAAAATATTCAACAGCTTACATGTAAAGTTTTCTGGAAATTTAGATTTAGAGGGTGCAGGAATCGATCCATCCCATCACGGGCAAGCGTAGGTGGAGCTTAGCTAGAGATGGGCGGGACATGGCTAAAACTTGATTTCTCCATTAGTTTTGATCTTGTAGACGTCTGGCTGGCAGCGCTTTAAATGGAAGGAGCATATATGCCACTCAGGTATCTGACGTCATAATCAATTACATAACTAGTCAGTTGACGCCACAAGCATAATGGCGTATAGATAGCTCCGTCAAGAAAATTGAAAATTCGACTTTAGTGTACGAATCTCATAGATATTATAATTTTATAATATTGCAACAACATCCCCAACCCACTTCCACCCCAGCAAAATTAGTTTCAAAATATTCAACAGCTTGCGTGGATTGAAGTTACCTTGAATTTTTTTTCTAGTAATTTAGGTTTCATAGTTTCTAATAAACACGCCTCCAAACTGGTTGGAGCTTAGCTAGAAAGGGGCGGAGCTTACCTAGAAATTCATCTTTCTATTAAATAACGTGTGCTGTTGTTGGAAGCTGTTGTTGTTTTTTTACAGATGCCCATTAGATTGTTACTTCGCTTACATCTCGTTATATCAAATACTACATACACGCTACGCATCACCAGGCGGTGCCAGCAGGAATGTGTGAAAATCAACCCGAATTCTACTCTACTCTACTTTCTTTTACTAGCTTGTCTTTATTAGTAATTTATAACATTGATATTAGTTAAACTTATTATTAAATTATTTTGTCTATCATGATCTTATGTACCCGCCACTTGATTAATTAAATTACTGTATATCATTACAAGTTGGAGACACACTACTAAGATGTATCTTACTGTGCTCCCACTCTAACCGAAAAATAAAATTATTTAAACCAAATATTACATTACATTGACTATTTTGAAACTAACGTATCTGGAATCTTTTTTTGCCACAAAGACATCACCAGCTTGCAGCCAATAGAGCTGTCCACTTTATCCACCCATCCTATGACGTCAAAATCAACTACGTGACGTGTAGAATTACATCATAATGCATGACGTCATTATGGCATCATGAATGACGTAGATAAGTAAGTCACGAACGCATATTTGAAGGCGGACTATGTGTTGTTGTACGAATTGTATATCTTTATTATTTAATAAATATTATGTTGAATATTTTGAACCTAATTTGACTTGGCGCGTTTGCTGCCATAGGCAGCAACAGCACCCAGTCAAAGTAGTTACAAAATGTTCAACAGCTTACCTGTAGAGTTTTGAGGAAATTGCTAGTTAGGGCATTCGCGGATCGATCAATCCCAATATGGCGGTGTGGGTGGAGCGTAGCTAGATGTGGGCGGGGCATAGCAACAACTGGAAAGATTCATTGTATTGCAACATATTCAGCATTTTCATCATATGACTATGTTTATGTAACACGCCAATAACCAATTTGGCCTGTTTGTAAACGGCGCAGGCCCATATAACAATTTGTTATCAATTGGCCTGCACTTGATGATGTATACACAAACATATACGCCCTCCCACTTTTTCTTATGTAAGCAGAATTACTGACTAACCGACTGCAGGAATGAGTGAATGAACGGACAGACGGAATGACAGACGAACACATAAATTAGCAACACACGCATACGGCCAGATGTGGTTGAACAACTGAATGGATCGCTGAAATGGACAGTAAGACAGAATTAATAAATGGATGGCTGTATTGCCAATTGGTGCAAGTTTGACTTATGGAAGTGTGCCGTTAACAAACGAGCGCGCCAATAACCAATTGGTATATGTGGCTGCGCCGTTTACAAACGGGCGTTCCGATAGCAACTTGGTATATGGGTCTGCGCCGTTTACAAATGGTCACGCCGATAACCAATTGGTATATGGGTCTGCGCCGTTTGCAAACGAGCGCGCCGATAACAAATTGGTATATGGATTTGCGCCGTTTACGAATGGTATGTACCGATAACAAATTGGTGTATGGGTCTGCACCATTTACACACGGTGCTGTACCATTTCGAAATGGGCCAAAATGGTTATTGGGTCGCTACATTTACATTGAGAGACAGGAGAGAAACATACGAGAAGAATATATGGATTTATCAAGCGAGAGAACAATTGACATAAACGCCTTTTCTAAATGTCAGTATATGAGCTTACCAACACATGAATCCGTTTCGCAGACAGTCATATGACGTAATAATAAACCGCGTCGAATGTATGCTGACGTTGTAATCAATTACGTCATGAATGACGCGATTTAGTCCATCATAAACGCTTAAAGGTACATCCTCATAGCAAAATGACTGAAAATAAAATTGTTTAAATTGTATACTTTTGGAGGCTTAAAATGTGGGTGGGTCTAGATGGAATGAAACGAAATAAATCTTATCATATGATGATTTCATTACGTATAAATTAATATAATTTTTTGAGTTGTGAATTTGAATTAGGGACCTGTCCCTCTATTTCAAATTCACAACTAAAAATACGAAATTTATTTATGCGGATTGAAATCATCATATGGTAAGATTTATTTCGTTTTATTCCATCGAGTGACACAATTTAAGGCTGTAAAAGCATACAATTTTAACACTTTTATTTTCCGGAATTTTGGTTTGAATATGCACCTTTAATAGTCCGTCAAGTTGTACGATTTGCATGGCTTTACTATTTTATAAACATGCTGTTGAACATTTAGAAACAAATTTGACAAGCTAGTCAAATTAGTTTCAAAATATTCAACAGCATACTTGTGTATATCTTTCTGGAAATTGGGATCCAGGATGTACAGAGGTCGCTCGATCCAAACACGGGCACAGCTTGGTCGGAGCTTAGTGAGAGGTGGGCGGGGCATAGTTAAAACTGGATTCCTGAATTCTGACTGAGCTGCTTTCTAAAATAAAATCCCATTGAAGTTCAGTTCTGAGTGATTATCCTTTACTATCGCACTATCTGAATATTTTGGTCATTTCAGTGATTTGAGTGTTGGACTTTGTTTGATTAAATATGTATGCAACGTCGAAATGGACCGACCCGACGGACGTTAATTCGAGTGATGATTCAGTTTCTATCAGCCGCTAAGACCATCGTTAATGGTCTCCCGCGGTATATGTAGGCTTTGATCGTTTCACTGAAGTGTGTGATGCGTTAGTTATAATGTCAATCCGCTACAAGATGTAGTAGTGCATTTAGGGTAGCATGGCGTCATATGGGGCCTCACATGAATAACTAATAAAGCCTAATGTACGTGGTTTGTTACACAAAGCCTAATGTACGTGGTTTGATTACACAAAGCCTAATGTACGTGTCTTGAGAACATACCATCCACATGAGTAAATAAATCAAGGCGTTCAGTAGACATTGTAAGTTGGGGTATTGATGTAACGTACCAATATGGTTTTATGATGTTGCCCAACATATTGTATTTGAAATCGCCGTGCGTGTTGGTCAGCGACCCAGGTCCAATATAGAATTTGATATCGGCGCGCCCTTTGGCCATTGACGCAGAGGACCAATATTAAATTTGATATCGACACGCCAGTTGTCAACGGTGCAGAGACCAATATCGAATTTGATATCGACGCCGCAAACATAGCAATTGATATTGGTCCCATCCGCCGCTGACCAACGAGTGCATCAATCTCAAATTCGATATCGGTCCCTGCGCCTTCGGTCAATGACGCAACTTTGATATTGGCGTTCAATAAGAAAATGCAACCGTGTTGAATTATCTTTTGAATGACAATATTTTTGGCGTGTTAATTGGAAATAACTTATCTTATCAAAAGTATATACTGACCTAATATTGTCTGATTGTACATAGTTCAACATGGTCGCAAAAACAACTCGTTTATCCAAGAATCTTAGGCCGTGTTCTCACTAGAGTCTTAATTAGGAATAACTCCTTATTCCCGTTTAACTCTCTAGTGAGAATACATCCTAATCAGTATATAAAATCTTGCCCTGTAGGTGGTGCTTAGAATACACCTTCCGTATCCTCTGCGTGTCGTAAGAGGCGACTAAAGTAGGTAAGGGTGAGGTAACCCTGACAGAAACCTCGAGTGCTGAAGACGGAGGTTCCAGGCCGCACGGGGCACTCTAATAAACCATGGATCCACGCACTTAACGCTTATGATCATGTCGATAGTCACCTACAGGACTGGCGGTATGATCAGCGAACGAAAAGAAGATGAAGAAGAAGAAGAAGAAGTATATAAAATTAACCGTTACATGACTAAAATCGGCCTCTTCAATGGTCTTAAGGAGTGTCCATTTACAGGCCAAGATAAGACCATTTTTTGAAAATTTACAACTTGGAATAACTGGCTCGATAATCGAGGTACATATTCAAAAGAATTGTCTTCTGTTATCCTATAAATGGACATCATTCAATGAGCAAATACTTTGATTTTCTTTGGCAAATTTACCCATTAATTCCAAGTAGATTTATTAACTGACACCAATAATGGAATGGGACTTTCCAGCTTTAGCCATGCCCCGCCCATTTCTAGCTAAGCTCCGTCCACGTTTTTCCCGTGTTCGGATCGAGGCCCAGGCTGATGCCCATTGTTTATGACCGTTGTAGCGGACCTGGGCCTCGGGAACATCAGGCCACTGACGATGTACCCTCTTGAAATAAAGATTATTATTATTATTATTATTATTAACGATCCCCGAACTCCATGACTATCAATTTCAGGAAAACTATTCAGGTAGGTTGTTGAATATTTAAAAACTAGTTTGCCTGGGCGCTGTTGCTGCCTATGGCAGCAACAGCGCACAGTCAAACTAGTTTCTAAATATTCGACAGAATGTTTACCAAACAGTAAAGACATATATTCGTACAGCGTGTCAGATTATTAAGCGTTCAAGACGGATTAAATCGAGTCATTTATGTTGTAATTGATTATGCCATCATCCTGCACGTCGCGTACTTGATTATGACGTCATATCATGGACGGATAAATTGTAAAGGTATATTGAAGCGAATGTTGGTATGGTGTATGGGATATATGATTCAGGTACCTGACAGAAAACATAGTATATTAGCAATACTGTGGTGGCTTGATGGTGCTTTGACCTAGTGAGTTGCGCTACATTCGCTTGATATAGGCAGGCTGATGCCCATTGTTTATGACCGTTGTGTGAAGCGATTCTCACGTATAATACATTATGTAGAACTAAACCAGAAATGTATAATATATTGAAACACCTCAAGCTTTGCCCCGCCCATTTCTAGTTAAGCTCCGCCCACGCTTTATTCGTGTTGGGATCGATCGAATTAGGAATTCCCAGAATTCCAATATCAAGGTAACTATGCAGGTAACATGTTGAATATTTTGTAACTAATTTGACTGGGTGCTGTTGCTACCTATGGCAGCAACAGCGCCCAGTCAAATTAGTTTCAAAATAGTCAACATTATGTGTATTAAAAATGCAAAACAATCAATGCAATACAATTCGTACACTTGACCGACTATGCAAGCTTCACGACGGAGCAATATCCGTCAGTTAGGATTATGACGTCAGCCTACATGAGACGTGGTTGATTGTGACGTCATATACTTGAACGACAGATCGGATTCATCAATTGCCACCCGCTGATGGCAGCGATAACGACGCCAGTCAGATTGGAAACACTCATCTTATTCACATTCTAATTTTCGCCAAAATATAATAACTTTTCACACAAATTTCAATAAGCTAATGCTTGTATTATCGACACCTCATTTGTAGAACACCTGCCTAATGCTATGTATGAGTACGTTCGTACAAACATGACAACTTATAACCACCCAATTTAAAGCAACTATTGCCAATGCGACGTGCTACGCAACATCCTGTTTATTTGGACAATTTTTGATGACCCACGCGTTCTCCAGCATTGACAATTATATTGTGTATGCCAATGACATGCGCTATGCGATAATCGAGCCAGTCATACCAGCAGTAAATTTTCAAAGATTATCTTCTCTTAGCCTGTAAATGGGCATTCAGTGACCTACTATTTTTATCTTCCTAACTAAATTTGGAGACTAAAGGCTTAAATTAATTAATTAGCTGTTTGCGCAAAATCGTCCGAGGTCAACCTCTCATTATTTCTCTAATTTTAAATTGCTATTTAATAAGCAATTAATCATTTATTTATTCTGCCATGTCTATGTTGCTACTATCTGCACAGAAAGATCTGACTGGCCAGCGGTTGATACTTGGTATTTGGTTAGTCTTGCATTTCTAAAAACAATGTGGGTGGTAATATGATTCGAGCTATGATTTGCCCATCGAGGAGTATTTAAGCATATCATTTTGCACGAGTTATTTGAGGAAGTGTGTTATTAGGATCTATAATTATTGCCACAGGTGTGCTTCGTCCAGTGAATATTAACAATGCGTAATTATACTGCTCGTTACTTCCCCTCTTTCTTTTTATTTTCTCCACTTCTCCCTCTTGCTATTGCTCCTCCTGCTCCTTCTCCTGCTCATCCTCCTGCTCATCCTCCTCCTCCTGCTCCTCCTCCTCCTCCTTCTCCTCCTACTCGTCCTGGTCATCCTCCTTCTCCGCCTCATCCTCCTCGTCCTGCTCCTCCTTCTCCTCCTCTTCATCTTCATCTTACTCCTCCTCCACCTCCTCCTCCTCCTTCTCCTCCTCCCCCCCCCCTCCTCGTCATCTTCCCCCTCCTCCACGTCCTCCTCCTCCTGCTCCTCCTCCTCCTCACACTCCTGCTCATCCTCCTTCTCATCTTCCTCTACGCCTCCCCCTCCTCCTCGTCATCTTCCTCCTCCTCCACCTCCTCGTCCTCCTCCTCCTGCTGCTCCTCCTCCTCCTCACACTCCTCCTCATCCTTATCCTCATCTTCCTCCTCCTCCTGCTCCTGCTGCTGCTCCTCCTCCCCATCCTCCTTCTCCTCCTCCGCCTCAGCCTCCTCCTCCTCCCCATCCTCCTTCTCCTCGTCCTCCTCCTCCTCCACATCCTCCTCCTCCTCCTCGTCATCTTCTTCCTCCTCCTCATCATCATCTTCTTCCTCCTCCTCCTCCTCCTCCTCGTCATCTTCCTCCTCCTGCTCCTTCTCCTCCTCGTCATCTTCATCTTCCTCCTCCTCCTCCTCCACCTCCTCCTCCTTCTCCTCCTCCTCCCCTCCTCGTCATCTTCCTCCTCCTCCACGTCCTCCTCCTCCTGCTCCTCCTCCTCCTCCTCACACTCCTGCTCATCCTCATCCTCATCTTCCTCTACACCTCCTCCTCCTCGTCATCTTCCTCCTCCTCTACCTCCTCCTCCTCCCCCTGCTCCTCCTCCTCCTCGTCATCTTCCTCCTCCTCCTCCTGCCCCTCCTCCTGCTCATCCTCTCCTCCTCCTCCTCCTCCTCATACCCCTCCTCCTCGTCATCTTCCTCCTCCTCCTCCTCCTGCTCTTCCTCGTCCTCCTCGTCATCTTACTCTTCCTCCTCCTCCTCATCCTCCTCCTCCTCGTCATCTTCCTCCTCCTCCTCCTCCTCGTCATCCTCCTCCTCCTCCTCGTCATCTTCCTCATCATCCTCCTCCTTCTCCTTCCGCTCTTCCTCCTCGTCCTCCCCCTCCTCCTCATGGACCTTTCTCCTTCTCCTCCTCGCCATCTTACCCCCTCCTCGTCATCTTCCTCATCTTCCTCCTCCTCCTCCTCGTCATCCTCCTCCTCCTCCTCGTCATCTTCCTCCTCCTCCTCCTCCTGGTCATCCTCCTCCTTCTCCTCCTCCTTCTCCTCCTCCTCCTCCTCGTCATCTTCCTCCTCCTCCTCCTCCTCCTCCTCCTCATCCTTCTCCTTCCGCTCCTCCTCCTTCTCCTCCTCCTCCTCGTCATCTTCCTCCTCCTCCTCCTCCTCCTCCTCATCCTTCTCCATCGCTCCTCCTCCTCCTCCCCCTCCTCCTCCTGGAACTTTCCAGTTTATCCATCCATCAGATCACGTCATAGTAGGACGCCGTCATAATCAGTGACGTAAAAATGGCATAGATAAGCACGTCATGAACACATATTTGGGAACAGACTAAGCGTTGTTGTACGAATTGTATGTCTTTACTATTTAATAAAGATGCTGTTGAATATTTTGAAACTAATTTGACTGAGCGCTTTTGCTGCCGTAGGGTCAGATAGGGCCAGACAGTTCAGGGGTCGATCGCTAGAGATGGGCGGAGCACAGTTAACAAGGTCAATTAACATGGTCTAGCTAACATCCTACACTAGCTTGTTCATTGCGGCGTATCGCAGATAGTGAGAATCCTAGAAACGTCGATATACTCGCCAATAAGCAGCTTACGGTCAATAAGCGGTTAGCTAGCTCACCACAAGTAGCATCCAACAATCAGACTTATTCGAAATTGGTGAAATTAAATTTCCACAAACCAACACAGTAACTAACACGTCGATATATAGTACCGTCCGGAGACTGTAATGCGGGTAGATTGATTTGTGTATTGGTATTTTAAAAGACCCTTAGTAATCATGGAGTACATGAAATTGTAATGATTTGGTTTTAAGCAATCAATAGGTTTATCTATTTATGCTATTATTCTGGTAATTTTATGCAGGGCATCCGACTAGATACCCAAGCTATTAAACACACATATATAAGATCCAATAAAATCAGACAAACTGATTCTTCCTTTTATTTGAAAAAGTTTCAAGAAACTGGCTTTCATAATTTCATTTTCAAATTTTCAATTTTCTACGGTGTGCAAATCAAAGCTCGTATCATAATCATACGGTTGAATATTTTGTACATAATGGACTTTTCAAGTGTATACATCAATCTCATATGAACTCATAATCAACTACGTGGCCTTTAGGACGACGTAATAATAAATGACATCATGAATGATGTAGATAAATTCGTCACGACGTCTTAATTGATGATGGACTAAGCATGGTTGTACGAATTGCATGGCTTTGCTATTTAATACACATGTTGTTGAATATTTTGAAACCAATTTGACTGAGCGCTGTTGCTGCTATACACCCAGTCAAAATATCCAACAGCTTACCCGTATAGTTTCCCGGAAATTAATAGTCACGCAGTTCAGTAATCGATCTATCGGCAAAGTGTGGGTGGAGCTTAGCTAAAGATGGGGGTGGGTGGGGGGTGGGTGGTGCGTAGCTAAAACTGGATTCCTCATGTGGATCGGAAGACGTGGCTGCTTAATGTAGCAATGTCTTAAGCAGCAAACACAGACCAGGTCTTATATCGCGTCCAATATTGCAGTAACTAACGTTTCTATTTGTGTTCTGGAAACGTGTTAACTTCTCTATGAGGTACTGTATTTGATATAGATCTTCGAATGTTAGTAAGGGAGTCAAAATCAAGCCAGTTGTCTCGTAGGACCCTATCTCATTAAAAGCGTGAGTGTGCAACATTACGGGAAGAAATTCTAAGTACCACGTACGCTGTGATTTGAGACAGATGGGTTCCATTGATTCATTGACCAAATGGCCAGTGACTTCGCTAGAAATAGCTTTCTCCGGGGAAGGAAGACTCTGGAAATGTGTACCGCGTTCATTCACTTGGCGTAGATCAATGCTACCAGCGATGAGTTCCTTGTATATGCCATTGTCTGAGTTTGAGCTGATAATCTAGTCATGTGAGATATGGTTCTGGAATAGAGAGATAAGCCACGGTCCGTTCTGATTATCCCTGTATAGTATCTCACATAATCCGAAAGCTAATGAGAAATAGGCGAAATAAAGTGACTGACCTGGAAAGAAACACGTCATGTATTTTGTCATTTTATCATTTTTTGCATTGAACTCGAAACATAAACATATAACACGAATATTGCAAGTTTTGTTATTTAAATTGCCATCCCTCCTTAACAGGTTGCACAATGTATGCGCACTCGGCCATCCAAATCGTTAAGATCGGTCCATATGCCCTATTTGATCCTGTGAGATAACATTGCACACTCGGACAACCATGTCCAAGGCGGATGTCAATGTGCAGAGATTGGCATGTGCCCTATTTGCCATTAACTGCATAGCTGATTTACGAATCGATTTCGGCATACCAGACTTTGTAATTGTGATCCAAACCCATCAAGGCTACGTAACTTCGAGATGAACACACATTGCTTATCTAATTTTCCTTCAATAGCATATCAAAGCTAGCGTATCTCTCCCTCTAATGCCCAGAGAATTGGACCATCCAATGCATTCAATAAAATAGAACCACATTTACGCGCCTATCCTCCGTCCGGTGAAGCTTATATGAATACAAGTTTATCGTTTTTATCGATATTATTTTCAACATTGTGGACATATTTTACAACTGAATATATAGACGTTATTCACATGATTTGTTTACAATCATTTATTAGGATTTCCATTTATAAAAGAAAGCATATATGCGGTTATTGGGACACTTATGTTTGTCCCTCGATTGTAGAGCGGTTAATGTTTGGTGTTAGTAAGCTGATCCATGCAACTATTATGAAGTTTCACAGACGTGCAACGTTTCCTGGTTCTGGTGTCACTGGTGAAAAGGCAGAATCCGGGGCCCATTTCCCTGTTGACATTGCAAATCGTTGTGAAACAAGAAACATTGTTTTTCAGTCATTCTGGAAGCTGCAGATACTAGGCTCGAAAATCCCCATAAAAGTCAAGATGCACTTATGCGGTGCTACAAATGTTTCAGTAATGGCTTCCAACTGTGTCAGATGCCCAACGGCCCTCCTGGACAGGACATCCTGCCTTATCATATACACGATTCTCTTGTTGAGAATTGTTGCTTCTTTCGTATGGCGCGCGCCGTACGAAAAAAGCCACTATTCTCAATAAGAGAACGGTGGATATGGTAAGGCATGGTGTCACTTGGCTTGGACAAATGCGATGCGTGTCAACCCAAACACATCCCGGTCATCATGAATCGTACTAGCCTCACAACCTAATCTTAAAGGGATATTCCACTCGGGGATTTTATGCATCTGACGTAAATTACTAATTTTCCGCATTAATTTGAGACCAAGAGCACAATTTTATGCCAACAAATAAAAAAGATATCCTCAATTTAAATTGCTAAAGTAACCAGTAGATAGAGGCGCCATTTTGGACAAGCAGCTGACGTCACCGACACACCTACTCTGATTGCCCGATCGAGGATAGCCGTAACCAGGGGAGGTAAATCTTGCATCTCGTGGATAATTAGCGTACTGGCTTAACAACTGACACTTTGCCACAGTGTTTGGAGGAAATTGAAGTGCAATTAGTGTCCCGATGATCGCGCCAGTCATTGTGGTGCTAAATTGTCAAAAATTGTTTTCTTATGGGCAATTTCTGTTTTTAAAAAACATTGAAGGGTTATGCCAGGAGCGTGTTTGCAATCAACCAGCAACAACAAATTCTTGAAAAATATGTTAGTTGAATAAATGTTGAATGTAATTTCTCTGAAAGCTATTGCTATTGCAACTTCTGCTTCCAGTCAAATTCCAGTTTCAAAATATTCAAAAGGCAGTAAATATGGGTCAACATTTAAAATTTGGGATCAATTAGTTAACTCTATCAAGGACAGAAAAGCAGAAAGCTTAAAATTTACCCTGCTTAGGCCTATTGTGTGAAACTAATTAGTTTGGAAGCTACTGCAACATAATTCCAGGAAAATTTAATTCAGAATATTCAACACTCTGCGTAGTTATTTTAAAATTGGGAGTAAACGTTGTAAATGATTAACAGCGCTGGATTTCAATAGTGTGAAAGCACTAAACTACTAATTATGTCTAGCGTACACTTGTCATTATTTACTAGCTGTCACCTCCTATCGTCTACGAAGTATGCCGCTAAGCGGTTGCCCATAATTGACCGACCGGACAATCAGAGACATCGTTTCCTTTTGGTTTGCAAATCCCGTTTTACAATTGATGCAAGCAAATACGGCGTTAACTGTCGAGGTTGATTCTGTTATATTAAAATTAAGTACCGCGCCTTTTGTTTTGAAATGCATGACACATTATTTTAAAATTATACAGACTATATGTTCTAAACTTGTGTCTTCCTGATTTAAATGTGGAAGATATCCATTCAGTGCCGATGTTATGAAACCACCTTTCAGTTAGCCCCTTTTCATGCGGATGCTTCTGTGGATCCGGTATCTGAAAATGTGAATTGCCGTACCCTTTCCATGCTCGTTTCTATTACTGCAAGCCCATGGTTGACATGCGGACATGATGCGATTTAACCATTTCACGCCAGCACTGGCCTCTGCAATCGTAAAGTTGAGGACGCAGGTCAAAAGAAGGCTATTTTGAGAATTTACAACTAAAACGACTGTCTCAGTAACAGAACCAGCCATTTCAGTGGTCAGTTTTCAAAAATAGTCTTCGCGTGGCCTGCAAATGGCCATTCAATAAGGAAATATTCTGATTTTCCTGACAGAATTTGGTCATTAAAGGGTTAATTAATATTCGGCCTTCATAACGCGAAGTAAACAGGTAAATCTAAAAGCGCTGGCGATATTTTGCTGGTGTGTCGTTGAGGTCATAATCTCGCGGTTTCTCGCTCTCGTTGCGAGAAAATGGATGTTCCCAGGAGTCACGTTTTCGAGCGTTTTGGGCATATTCATTTTATTATTTCTCGGCAATGGAACAGTGTATTTTATATTTTTTGCGGCAACTATTTCGGATTATAGTATATTTTTAGTTGACTTATTCCCGATTTTCACTGGAATTTCCCTTTAAGCTGAGCACTGTACATACTGCACATCACAGCCCTGCTGCCAGCGAAAATAGCGCAACAGCGATGATCAATGTTTGAATATATCCTTCATATGCCAGATAATAATCCATTCAGAAAGCTTTGTATGTGTCAGTACTGTGTGCCTATACAAGAATAAGGCATGTACAGGGTGTCATAACAACAACCTAATATGTGTTTCGTAATCAGACCTCAAGGAATGGAATCCTAAGACCTCCAAAGACGACAAATATCAGAAAGGTCCCTAGGATGCTCGCAGAGGATAACGTGTAGTGGAGAAAGTTGATGAAAATAATTGAAGTTGAATGAACTTCCTCCGAACGCAGATAATAATACTAATAATCATCATCATCATCATCATCCATAACATATGTAGCATGTTAAAGATATGCTAGTAAAATCCATCTATTGCCACCTAGATAAGAAATCGCTGGTAGATGTCACCGTGTCGAATGCGCAAATGATGCTGGAAGCCTGACAGAGCATTTGGGTAAACGCAAGAATATGTAAATACGTATATGTTAGCTGGGGTTAATATAGTAAAAGTAATATGTGTAATGCTGGTATCGTTAGAAGGGTGATCAAATCAGCAGTTGACAGCGCATTTATTCTGTAAATTACGAAATTACGCATCTGAATAGAACATACGCACGCACGCACGCACGCACGCACGCACGCACGCACGCACGCACGCACGCACGCACGCACGCACGCACGCACGCACGCACGCACGCACGCACGCACGCACGCACGCACGCACGCACGCACGCACGCACGCACGCACGCACGCACGCACGCACGCACGCACGCACGCACGCACGCACGCACGCACGCACGCACGCACGCACGCACGCACGCACGCACGCACGCACGCACGCACGCACGCATAATCTAGTGGATGTGTCCAACGTGAATAGTCTACTCTGAAACTGTATTACGTCTGATGCCTGGAAGAAGTGAGTGTGGGTGGGATGTTTGACATTCACGGAAGACAGACTCACAAATTCGATTGATAGAATATAGCCAGGAAAGCACTTTCACGTCAGCGCATCCCTAGCAGTACCTGGCAAAGGTCCACATGAGATGAAAGGGCGTCTGTTCTGGTGCCAACGCTTGACAACATCTCTTTTACCGCATCGTTATTTCGTTCATAAGATTGCGCAATCAAAGATTGGATCTCTTTCTAGTTGTACAAGGCGCATTTCTAATCTCCACCCACCGTGCACGTGTGTCGGAGTTTATATACGTTGCGTTATTGTTTTGCATAAGCCCAGCCCAATTTCAAGGTAGTTGTTGAACATGTTGAAACTAATTTGAGTGGTAATAAAGAAATATTAGTTACCTCTCCAGGATGTAGCTAATGTGTGAGTGTATCTTTTGTGTCCATCTCGGTCACATCTTCAGCACTAACTGACGGTCGTTGGCAACGTCCCGGAGAGGTAACTAATATTTCTTTATTACTACTCATCCTGTGATCGGGTCCAACATTTTCGGATAATTTCGAATAATAGTAATTTGAGTGAGACCTGTTGCTGCCCGTCGAATTATTTTCAAAATGTACAACATTTTTATTAAATTGTTAATTCAGCAAAAACGTGCAATTCGT
>CM067363.1:27936929-27994429 GCA_034401795.1 Chaetoderma sp. LZ-2023a | reverse complement strand
GAATGGATGTGTCAAATTTTGTCATTCTTTCCCTTATCTTGCATCCCCGAATTGTGATAAAAATATATATTTTTTGTGCTATGCACCTAATGACAGGCTGAGGTCGATATTTCACCTTTTGTCATGGAATTTCAACTCTTTCGCGCCCTGCCTCCCCTTCTCTATCCACTCCCCCCACCCTCCCTCATGCCCCTCATCGCTCTCTCTCTCTCCCTCTCTCTCTCTCTCTCTCTCTCTCTCTCTCTATCTCTCTCTCTCTCTCTCTCTCTCTCTCTCTTTCTCTCTCTCTCTCTCTCTCTCAATAACTCTCCCTCGCTCCTTCTGTCCATTCACCTCTCCCTCTCCTTCGCTCCGCCCTCCCATCCTCTCTCTCTCTCTCTCTCTTTCTCCCTTCCTTTCTCGCTCTCTCTCCCTCTCTCTCTCTCTCTCCCCCTCACTCTTCCTATCTCTCCATCGCTCCCTCTTTCCACCCCGTCGTACTCACCTTCGATACCCCATCTCCCCCCCTCTCTCTCTATCTCTCTCTCTATCTCTCTCTCTCTCTCTCTTCTCTATATCACGAGTGAGTCAACTAATGAATTGCAATTGTCGCATTTGCTTGTAACATGAACAATGCTGATATGACGTGTAACCCACGGTGCCCATGCATTTCTCCACAATGTTACATGCATAGACTATGGACAAATGTTAACAACGAGTTAACGTTCTTCCTACTATGGTATCGATGAATCTATTGAGTATATCAATGCTGAAGCTTTCTTTATATGACTGAATAATCGATCAGCTATATCAACAATAAATACCACTAGTGATACAAGATCAGATCGGATATATATATTCGAACAAATTATTACAGTTGGTCAGCCCAATATACTGGCAATATGTAACTATACGAGCACTACATATATATGTATTCAATAAACACGGTGCCATGTCTTGCTAGAGTGTGCTTAGGAATTTTGATTGGATTCCTTTATCAGAAAATAGACGAGTATTTTGAGCGGAAATACTCATTCTCAAGGTGTTTAATCAGATAACCTGCTTCTTGGTATATACACATTAAACAATCTGAATATCTTAAACTATTAACTGAACGTCCAAATAGTGCGGCATACAGCATATCGTCCTAGATGAAAGACTTACTAAATAACGCTGAAATATGGCAGAATATGTGTCATTAAACACAATATGATGTAATTAGATTCCATATTTATCAAATCAACAACAGAACATAAATGCATCCGAGATAGTAAATTGCAGATTTATTTTGTCGACTAATTAGGAGTTTGTTCGTAAACAGCGATGACAATTGTCTGGGGAGAAATGTTTACCCTCAAATATTATGAGCAGAATACAATTTCAGTTTCAGTTCAAGTGGTGGATTCGTTAAAACGTGATGATGTAATACCGATATTTAAATAAATCTTTCACTGATCTAGTTTTTTTAATTGATTGAGGTCCAATTCCAGGAAAAAGGTGTTTCTTCCTTTACACCATAATAAGGATATTAAATACAAACAAACTCCTATTTAATACAAGTTGATTTTATGTGCAAACTATGACGATTGGCTACTGTAACCGGTCATAAGTCATTCTCTTTTAAAGTATGATTATTAGTTTACCCTAAGTGCATTTAGCATAGTAAACTAGTTGTATTATCTGTCGGTCGTGACCACATTTTGATGGCCTTTAGAGTGTCAAGTATGGTGACGTTTGACTGTACATGTGTAAGTGAGTTATGCCTTATTCTCATGATATAGGTTGTTGGTATCTTTAACCATTTAACAGTTATATCAGCCAAAAAAGGCTTCGGCAGTGACCTTGAGATGTGTCCATTTGCAGACAAAGAGAATACTATTTTTGAAAATCTACCACTGGAATGACTGGCTCGATAACCGAGCCAGTCATTCCAGTGGTAGATTTTCAAACTTAGTCTTGTCTTGGTCTGCAAAAGGACATTTTACATGAGCAAATTGATATTTTAAAACAAATCCGAGGGTTAAACGGTTAAAGATTAATTTTGTATTCATTTTAAATTAAGGACATTTTAGAGCATGCAGTAACCATATTGATGGTTTCCGGTGGCATAAAGGGGAAGTGTGGGTGGGTGGGGAGTATGCGCTCTATGTAGAAAGTGCCATCATCATTAGTTATATATTCGTGTGGTTGACCTTAAGAGATAGTTACCGTGGTATGGTGGCGACATTTGGGTGAATTTTTCTACCTTCAACCCATCGACTGTTCACAGAAGATACGTGAATAAAGAGTTTACTCTCAAAGTATTCTCTAACCATTATAATGCTTGACACATTTCTAATTTAGTGTCACTATTTATTCAGAAAATGGTAAAATTGTCTATGTATTAGACTACTAGTAATAATATTTCAAGAAATACAACTGAAATGGCATTTATGGTCAGCTGTCATGTGGATGTTCCTCGTCATGATAACGTCCATGCTAACCCCGTGTCAATCAAACTCGTGGCGATATGCTGTGGCATGATGGGGCTATTATGTTCTATATGTGGTTGCCATCCACTGTATAGCATCCGAAGGCATTCACTGAACCCAACATCAATTATTAAGCACGTCTTTGGCTACCTATACGAACCTCAAGAGCATGATGTTGCCAGTCTCTCGGTATGGGTAAACTACAATCTTTATGATCGAATCGTCATGAAAATACTGCAATTTAACATTAGCTACCATATCTCTTTCCTCCATAGCAATTAGCTGGGCAATAACGCCATTCTTGCCCAAGAGAAATTAAACCATTCTTTAACAAGTCACTCTGTCGGGAATATTCGTCTTTCTGAGAGTATAATCGATAGCTAGAAGGCCATGGGTGCACACAAGAGCAGGATTGGAGTCGCTAGACCATGAATAAATCACGTTCATTGGAAGCCGGGGAGTGCTGTCCTTATTTGTATCAACCATCATCAAAAGGATGGATGGCTTGTTCGATCAAATGTTCACGAATCTAATAACTTATTTTACACTGTCTTCCAGCGTTATGTAACGAGCAATAATTCAATGATTTCTGCTTCAGATTGGACCGGGTGAACAGGGGAAGAGACATGACTGTGTTAGTGCGAGAAATTCAAATCGTCTGTTCTAATTAAGTGAGCATTGTCATAGTGGAGTGGTTTCCTATTGACATAAATCTGCAAATGCACTCAGATTCCTAATAACGCAGCTTTCTGGGCTGTTACTGGACCAATATTGTGCCAATGCGGCCCACTATTGCTCAATTACCAGCCCATTAACCTGCGTTATCAGAAAGATTTCTTTGCAGAGCGCTTACTGATTGCGCCGCGGTATTGTGGGTCTTTGAGAGGCATGTACGTTGGAAGACTGTTGCTGCTTTCTGCTGCTTACTGCTGTTGCTGCTGCGGCGGCTGCTGGTGCATCTTCTGTTGTTGTTGACGACACTCGTCACAGCATACAAATCAACAAATAAAATACAGGATTTTGACTGAAAGAAATTTGTCCTTTTACAATATTTGAATAACAGATGAATCGCTATCGTAACAATCGTAGCAGATCTTGGAGATTTCCTACTTACCAATCTAGACCAATATAAACCATATGGAAAAACATATAGTTTTTTTAATTATCAACGCAATAATGCCTGCATCACTAAGTAGTGTTGAATATTTTAATAATGGCGGTGTAGTAGTAAATGTCAAACATATGATGCTAATTGGATTGTCCAATAGAAGTGGTTTTTATTAACGACCGTGTCCGTGGAGATGTTGTGGAAAAAGACGATGTGTCCCAGTTTGAGATTGAGCAACAATCGTATAAAAGAAAACCTGGTCAGTATCCACAACAGCTAGAGGTTGAAATGAGCTCAAACGAGAACCGACAAATTCACTCTAGAGAATGTACCAAATTAATAATAAATACTTTATTCCGATTGATAAAATTTCTGTGCGGATGGCTGGCATATATGTTCTGTTTAACCGACTGACTGGTGAGTTTTTGCAGACGACATACTCAAGGGGTTTTATCTATGGGCATGCTAAATAATTTGAAAACAATTTGACTGAAAGTTGTTGGTGGCTAAGTCACCAACAACTTTCAGTCACATTGTTTTCAAGGTATTTAGCAGGTCAAGAGATTTTGTGCACTGAATTTATTGTCTTGTGGCTTTCAGCAGCGAGACAGTTACACGACCCCTTAACTTTTGCTATTCATTATTTCAGATATCATCAATTGACCAAGTATCTCTTGATAAGTATTCAACACGATTCCATTACATGGAAATTAGCAGCACGATTTCCGATGGAATGCATGTCTCGAATATAGAGATATGCAAAAACTTAAGCTATAGAAAATGCATTTGCTTCGACACCGCATGGTTCATCATCTAATAAAATTGGTAACCGATTCCCTTTAGACATTTTCTAGCTATCTGAGCTGTCACCTCGTAAATAAATTTTATTTGCTAAACAAATTAAATCGGATCAAAATATTGTTAAATATATTTTGCACGAGCACACGCACTGACACACACGCTCGCACGCGAACATGCTCCTTCACTATAATATTACTGTCATTATCAAATTCGCAATTAGCAATGAAAGTTCCCAAATGTACATATACGATCTAGCGCGTGCGAAAACTCTCTTTGATCAGAATAGCTATAGGCAAATATTTGATATGGGATTAATAGTCTGTAGGCTGATCTGATGAAACTGATCGAATTTATCCAATTGAAATAACGCACTAACCCGCGAGCCAGAATGCAATTTTCCACTAAAGGAATATTTCTTGTTTACGTTATTACTTGAGATTTGATGTGGGTTTTGTTGTACGGGTATTTATTTATCTTTAAAGGAAAGTGTTATTCACATATCTAAGTTTCAGTCTAGGAATATTAACTCATAACCTGGTAGAGCCAAATTTTGCAGGAAAAATGACCAGAGAATTACTAAAAGCTGTTGAATGCTGGCTTTATATAATAATAATAATAATAATAATAATAATAATAATAATAATAATAATAATAATAATAATAGTAATAATAATAATAAAACTTTAAACATTAGTAAAAAAACTAAAATAAAAAGGAATAGTTTAGGAAACGCAGATAAATACTATTTATGTGAGTGTAACCCTTTAATGACTAAATATGGCCAGGAATATCAAAATATCTGCTTATTAAATACCGATTTACAGGCCCAGAGAAGACTACTTTTGATAATTTACCACTGAACTGACTGGCGAGCCAGTCATTGCAGTGGTCACTTTACAAAAATAGTGTTCTATTTGCCTGTAAATAAACTTAACTCAAGACCGTTGTAGAGGCTGGTTTTAGCCGGCTTCGTCATGGAAGGGCTAATGGGGGAATATTGCCTCAGCGGGAATCGATTAGTGATGCCTCTAGTTCCTAATGATGCGGCCTGTGCATGCGTGCGTGCGTGTGGGAGGGGGCTGGGGGTGAAGAATTAAAAAAATCTTGCGTTCCTCTTTCAAAAAATTAGCAATGTCAGCATTTGTTTTAGATTTGAACATTGTCTTGACATAAATTAGTACCATATGACTGGAATGTCCGATTAATGGTTACCCCACTTGTTTCCAAATAAATGTATGTCATATTGCATGTATTTATCTGTTTCACCTTCTGCTCTCGTGCTAGGTGATTGGTCGAATGTGAATATTTCAAAATTGCATCCAACTGAACGTGATGAAATGTTCTAATTACTACCCTGGTGCATTCACATTTCCTTATGTCTGAAAGATCCCTAATAACACTTACTCTAAATTAACATTTTGTTCCTCTTGCATACTGGTAATGGTCCACGCTTCACTCAACATAAGCTGGCTGTGATACATTTTGTGGACTCTATGTGACCAAATCATTTTTTTCTTGCTGATCGGATATTACCATTACCTCAGTCCTATCATCTGGCTGTATGTTCGTCTGTTTAGTTTAAACATATTTTTATTGTTCAAGAGACAATACGGATTGAGTCACAAGTTGTCTCCAACTTAGTTACGACTCGCTCCGAATACTATACAATAGATTAAAATAAAGACGAAAATGTGCAGTTAATAAGAACTTAAACCATAATGAATATAAGATTTAAATGAAAATTAATAGAATAATTAAGATAAGATTTTGAATTGTGTTTATATATGTGTGTATATGCATGTACTTTTAAAGCGTCTTTGTGTTTTTATCTGATTTTAGTAGTTAAGTAGTGTGTAGCATTGTTGTGATCCGTGCGTGAATATGTATGTAGATGTGCGCCTGTTTGCGTGTTTAAAACAATAAAGTACTTGTGATATATCTACTAAGTATTCGCTATTCGCGTGTGTTATGCATTTGTGCGTGCCTGCATTCGTTCATGTGCGGGGGCGTGCACGCGTGTATGAGTATATTTACGCAATTTAAGCAATTTCATGCTTGCTTGCCTGTTGATCTTTTCCAGTGCGTGCGTGCGTGCGTGCGTGCGTGCGTGCGTGCGTGCGTGCGTGCGTGCGTGCGTGCGTGCGTGCGTGCGTGCGTGCGTGCGTGCGTGCGTGCGTGCGTGCGTGCGTGCGTGCGTGCGTGCGTGCGTGCGTGCGTGCGTGCGTGCGTGCGTGCGTGCGTGCGTGCGTGCGTGTACTCACGTCAACCTCCTCTTAAAGGTGCATATCCACACCAAAACTCTCCAAGACAAGACTGAAGGAATTTAGCGCGTATAGCGGCCTAAGTCGTGCGCCCAGGTGCAATGAAACGAAACAGATCACAAATTATGACGCGTTCATACAGCATAAGTCTATCAATTTAGTCCCCAATTCAATTTCACAACAAAAACAAAAAACAACAACAACACATTATTTCATTTGAAACGAAAGCATCAGATGCCAAGACCCATCCCGCCCCACCACACCTAGATACACAATCCATGCCTCCAAAAGCTTACCACCCGAATAATTCCATCTCCAAGAATCCCGGTGCGAACATACACCTCGAAGTTTTCCTAGCTTTGATCAAATCTTTTGGTACTGAGAATATATTCATGGACATTTTGAAATATAAATATATTCTGGTTATTTTTTAGGACAGCATCTCCGTTTAGCAATAGATTCACTGACAGGTCGTGTGGAGAAAGATACATATAAAGAGGTAATGGTTGTTATCTTCTATATGGTCGCAGTGTGGACAGTTTTGGTTTGCTACTATGTTAAAGCGAAATAAGTGGGCATTTAATTGGCTGCACCTGTTTCTAAGTTTAGTGTGAATTACATTTAGACGTCGTTCTCCGTAAAAGTAGTATGCTAGAACTATGAATCTGGGATTAAAGTTAATTTTTTGTTTAAACAGTGATAGTGCTGATGAATTTTGCGTACTGGTACCCAATTGGTTCCATAAATGAATCGTACTTGGGAAGAATGAACGTCTAAATCCTTCTAGGTTTGCTTGTTCCTCCTGGAAATTGTTTCTATTACGTAAATTATAATTGCTGACATCACCAACATGGCGGGGTACTAATTCTTTAAGGTAGGTCGGGCACTCTTCATTTATTATCTTGCATAGTTGTATTAGCTTTTTGTTTTTCCGTCGTATTTTTAATTCCTCTAAGCCTGCCTCAGCCCAGCTACCGCACTTTCATATCAACTAGCAAGATAATGTATCGGCCGTGTTAATAATCTACATGCCCCTTTCTCAGGCCGGTGATGTAGAAACTAATCCAGACCCCACCAACAGTAGTGATATTTCTATCGCTCACCTCAATGTATGTGGTCTTAAAGATAAAATCGATCTTATTGAAGCTAATTTGTCCCAGTTTGATAGTATTTCTGTTACTGAAAGTCACCTCACGTCAAATATCAACACTAATACCATTAAACTGCCAGGCTTCCAGGAGCCGTATCGGCGTGGGGAGGAGTATGTGTCTACATATCTGAAAACCTTGCTACCTCCCGTCGTTTTGAATACGAATGTCCTAGCATTGAGATGACATGGATAGAGATTCACGACCGGCCTGAATTGCTAATGTGTGTCATTTATCGTCCACCCAATACGAATGTCGATAAATGGCAAACTCTTTCTGATAATATAGAGAATGTTCGTGACTTAAATCCAAATAAAACTCTTGTCCTACTTGGGGATCTTAGTGATGATCTGCTCAATACATCCAAGCATCATTTACAAGATATTATTTTTACACTAGGCTTCCATCAGTTAATAACAGAACCGACTCGGCCTGTTGCAAACACATTACTTGATCCAATTATTATCAACAGTGCTAGAGTAGTAAAACACAGTGTACTTGCACCCTTTTGCAGTGATCACACTCCTGTATATCTGATTGTAACATCTTCCATACCTAAGCGTAAATCCTACAAACGCCGTATATGGGACTATGCAAACGCTGATTGGGACTTATTCAGTGATCAGCTATCCAACGCACCCTGGAATAACATTTCCGATGATAATGGTTTTGACATCTGGTGCCAGACAATCACCACAAATATTATTGATGTTGCTAATGCTAGTATTCCCAATAAAACTATTACTATAAATCCTAATGACAAAGCATGGATGTCCAATAAAATAAAACATGAGATGCGAATTAGAGAAAAGCTATTTAGGAAATCAAGGAAAACTAAACAAGAGCAAGATGTGGCCAACTTTAAGAAACAGAGAAACCTGGTCAACACACTTAGTTCGGACAGCTAAACAAAACTTTAAAGATAAGTTAGCTGAAAAAATTAAAAACGGACGCACAGGATCCAGACAGTGGTGGAAAATATGTAAGTCCTTCTTAGCTGACACTAACTCTAATTTTAATGAACTGCCCCCTTTAAAACGTGAATATGGCTCATTTACTTACGATTCTTCTGAAAAGGCAGATCTACTTAACCTTTACTTTTCTAATATCGCCACAATTGACGACACTAATGTCCACCTACCTCCTTTATCTCTGTATACGGAGAATACTTTAAACTCAATAACAATAACAAATTTCGATGTCTCAGATGTACTGTCTAATCTGGGCACTTCTAAAGCCGTTGGCCCAGACAGATAAAGCCCGAAACTGTTATATGAGAGTAAGGCGGTTTTGGTCCCAATACTAGCGCAGTTCTTTAATCATTCCATTATTAGCACACATTTTCCGACCCCATGGAAAATTGCTAATGTAACTCCCATTTTAAAAAAAGGTGAAAAGAACCTATGTTCAAATTACCGACCAATATATCTCTTGAGCTGCTTAAGCAAAGTTATGGAGAGAACTGTTTTAAAACATATTTACAACTACATTAGACACGATATAACTCCATACCAATCCGGATTTCTTCCGTCAAATTCTACAGTAAACCAACTGTTAGACATCTACACTGATCTCGCTCAGGCTCTCGACGATAAAAAGGAAATACTGTTCTTGTTCTTTGATATTTCTAAAGCATTCGATCGAGTGTGGCATCGTGGTCTTCTAAAAAATTGAGAAATTTCGGTATCTGTCGAAATTTACTGGCATGGTTTGAAAGCTATCTCGAAAACCGTTATCAGCTAGTAGTTATACATGGCAATGATTTTACCTTACTCCGCTTGCACGCTGGAGTGCCACAAGGTTCAGTCCTTGGTCCCTTGCTATTTTAGTCTTTATTAATGACATGCCCAGCGATATTTTAAACACTATTAGACTGGTTGCTGATGATACCTGCCTATATGTAATGTTTGATAACTTAGAAGCACAGGTTGCAACAATATACCATGATATTCGTATCTTGACGCAATGGGCTAACACATGGCTTGTCGAATTTAATGCCTCCAAAACTACTAGTCGGTTTCTTTCTCTGCGTAATAAGCCCACTGTCTTTTCAGTTAAATGAAAAAATTCTGAAATATTCCCGTCAAACAGCCATAAACATCTTGGCATTACCTTCAATAACAAAGGCACTTGGCTTACTCACGTGGAAAACCTAATAGCAAATGCTAAACACAAACTTTCTTTACTCAAGGGCCTAAAATATATTCTAGACCGGAAATGTCTTGAAATTATGTACAAAAGCTTTATTAGGCCATCTCTAGAATACGCAGACGTTGTCTGGGATAACATACCACAGTATCTTGTAACACGACTGGAGGACATCCAAAAAGACGCACACAGAACAGTATGTGGAACGACACGTAGTGCTCGTACGGAAGACTTGTACACCGAAACAGGAATAGAAACGCCTTCACATAGACGAGAATCTCACAGACTAGTTATGCTATATAAAATTATCAACGGGATGACATGTGAAATTCTGAATAATCACCTTCCCTCATTATCCCAGGTACGAAACCCCTACAACATTCGTCACGCAAACCTATTCACTCCATTTCGTTGCCGCATTGAGCTCTTTCGTGGATCCTTTTTTCCAGCAACAGTCCGGGCATGGAATACTCTCCCAGCGCCGGTCACGTGTTCCGTTACTCTCACGGAATTCAAGAGCAACCTTAAATCCATGTCGCCTATACGACCGCCACCTCCCTGGTATTATGTCAGCCAAAGGTTAGCTAATGTAGGTTCGTAATGGCTGCAGTAATTTAAATCTGCATCTATTTGAAAATTTTCTGCAAGACTCAGCTAGCTACCCATGTGGATACACTGATGAATCCACAAATCACTATCTACTCCACTGCCCTCTTTTTAACGACCACAGAGTCTCTCTCCAAAATCAGCTCGTCCTAAAGAATATCTCTCTTGCCACACTGACAGCTAATCAACTTCTATAAGGCATTAACAATGTCGACTTGGAAAAGAATATTACAATATGTAACGCCGTATGCCAATATATAGTCAAAACCAACCGCTTTAAGTAACTTCCTATTTGTTAAATTCGCAACTATAAGAGCGAAATGCAAACAGCCCAACATATACAAGCATGGTGACCGCAGCATTAAGAGCTCCTCACCTTACCTTTCTCACTCCTGTCAAATTCTTAGTTTATACCCTGTTTCTCATATTCCCCTCTCCTCTCTTTTTGTCTCTCTTTCCCTAACTCTCCCTCACCCACACACACATACACGCTCTCTATCCCAACCTCTCTCTCTCTATTTCTCTCTCTCTCTCTCTCTCTCTCTCTTGCTCTCTACTTCCCTCCCTCCCTCCCTCCCTCCCTCCCTCTCTCTCTCTCTCTCTCTCTCTCTCTCTCTCTCTCTCTCTCTCTCTCTCTTTCTCTCTCTCCCTCCTTCCATCCCTCCCTCCCCCTCCCTCCCTTCCACCATCCCTCCCTCCCTCCTTCCCTCTATCTCTCTCTCTCTCTCTCTCTCTCTCTCTCTCTCTCTCTCTCTCTCTCTCTCTCTCCTCATCATGCTGCACACACGCACGCCAATACGAATGCACGCACGCACATATTCACGTACACATACGTAAGCGTGCGAACTACCCAGAAAATTGTAATCAGTGGTTGATATAGATTATCAATTAACTAGTTATACATACGCTACTATTTAATTATGTTTTATTATACCCCATCTTGATGTTTTTATTAATGTATTGTATTTGTATGTATGGGAGACACGTGTATAAGCCTTATGTCTTACGGTGCTCCCATTGAACAAAATAAGTTCTGTTTAAAACAATCCTGCCTCATCGTACAGTGCTGAAAGTGGGGTAAATCTAGGAAGTCCAGTTATAACACGGAATGCTTCCTTTTGGAAGTTCTCCAGCTGGTCAGAATCTCGTTCTGTACACCAGTCCCAGATCTCAGAGCCATATTCTAAGAGTGGACGTAGATAACACGTATAAATATGTAAGAGCGTTTTGCGTGAAATAATATATTTTATTTTCTTCAAAGATCCTAGAATTTTGTTTCCCTTTGATATTAGCCCTTGAATGTGGTTTGTCCATTTAAGATTTAGGGGAAATGTTATTCCTAAATATGTGTGTGTTTCGACAGAGATAATCTGAGTGGTATTAATAGTTAGGTTAGCTGCATTTTGATTTGGTTGGTTTTGCCAAATCATATTCACTGTCTTTGTTGAGTTAAAGTCGACGAGCCACTGTTTTTACCAAGTGTCTATTTTTAGTAAATCTCTATTTAAAGAGGTTTTAACTTCTATTGAAGTATTCCCACGTGATGTTGGCAGTGTGTCATCAGCGAATAGCTTTAGGAGGTTGTCTATATGTTCAGCAATATCATTTATGTATAAGAGGAATATGAGCGGCCCAAGTACATAACCTTGTGGTACTCCTGCGTTTATATTTTCTTGGGAGGAATATGTCTGATTGATTCTAACCATTTGTTTTCTATTAAGTAAGTAATTTGTGAGCCATTGGTGAACCTTGCCATGTATGCCATATTGTTCTATTTTATGTAGTAATCCCTTGTGTCAGACCCTTTCGAATGCCTTTGAGACGTCAAAGAAGACGGTACAGGCATATTTTCTTTCACTTAGAGCCTTCGACAGTATATGACACATTTCGATTAGCTGGTGTGTGGTTGAATACTTTGGTCGAAATCCTGATTGAAAGTGGTATAATAGGTTATTAGAATTTAGTTCTTCGTCTTCTTCTTTTCGATCGCTAGTATCACACTTGGAGAGCCGTTCTCCACATGAAATCTGTGGTTTTCTGCAGGTCTTCCACAGGCTTATACAGCTTTTCAAGTAAAGAGGTTGACAAAGGCCAGATCTCTTCTCTCAGCAGCTGATACGTACTGCAACATTGAAGTATGTGCTCTGTGGTCTGTTCTGCTTCTCCACAAGGACAAGCGGGCGATGTCGTACGGTGGAACCGCCTGTACATGTGCCTGTACATGTGTTGGTTTAGTCTGTTGTGTCCAGTTCTTAGAATTCAGATGATTGTAGATGTGCTTAAATAGTATCCTTTCCATAAAGTGAACTTGGTCTGTAGTTTCCAGGTTCCTGTCGATTTCCTTTTTTAAAGAGAGGATTTATGCAAGCGATTTTCCAGGAAGTCGGGAGGATACAAGCCTGAAGAGATTTATTGAAGAGGATTGTTAAAGGAATATGTATTGTTTCTTGAGCTATTTTAAGCATCTGGTGACTGATAGTGTCTTGCCCTGAAGCTTTGTTTGTATTTAGAGCTTGAATAATATCGGTGATCTCTTGTGATTGGATAACCATATCAGTAAGACGGGCATCCGTTTTGTGTATGAGTTGTGGTAGATTGTGGCTTGAATCATCTATATGGGATATGCTGGCAAAGAATGTATTCAGACAGTTTGCTTTGTCTAAATCATTGTATGCATAGTCGTTATTATTCAAACATTTAAGTGGTGGAATATTAGAAATGTCGTTACCCTTGATTAGGTGTTTTAAAGTTTTCCGGTAAGATCTTGGGTTTCGAAGGGAAAGGTCAGTGAGACGACTGTCAATTCTATCGTAAAACTGATGTTTTGCTCGTCCTATTGCCATATCAATTGCTTTGTTCGACCGTAATGCTTTCGTTCTGAGACGATCACGTTTCCTAGATGTATGGCATATAGCTGAGTTCTACCATGGTTTGTCATTTCCGCGAATTGTAACCATTTTGTTTGGCATGCATTCGTTAGCCATGTCAATAAAAAGACGAGGAAAATTTCACACGCTTCATCCATATCTTCAGAAATGTTCAGAAGAGCGTCCCATGAAGTGCTTCGAATTATCTCATTTAACCTAGACTTATTTGCGTGCGCGTAGTTTTATATCTTTCTTTGATACATCTTAGTTTCGATTACTGGCATGGAAACAACTACATATGTACCTATGTGATCAGAATATTCGTCAAAGTTGACCATGCCCGATTCTTCGGCGTTAATACCAGTGTTAATTAGAATTAAATCGATTAGCTTTGCTGTTGTGTGAGTTATACGGGTCGGCTCTTTTATTAGTGACGTTAGGTTATTGTTGTTTATAATCTGTTTTAACGTTGATAATTGAGGATCTAGTAAATCTTCGTTAAAATCACCCAATATTATAATTGGCAGAACAGTGTCAATAACACGTTCTAGTGAAATTTCAATTGTTTCCCACATATCTCGTGGGCTGGGGGGGGGGGGGGGGTGGGGGTGGGGGGGGGGCGATAGAGAACATAGATTTAAAATTTTAACTTGCCAAATGTTACTTCAATTACCATATTTTCTATGGTTATTATTTTGAGATCAAGTCGTCTGTTGCAGTTTAGAAGCTCGGTTATATATATGTCTACCCCTCCCCCGTATTGATTGCGATCTTTTCTAAAAGGAGGATGGTAATTATGTAGGTGCAGTTCATCATTAGTAACCGATGCATCTAGGTGTATTTCTGTGAAACATACAATGTCGAATTCATTAACATCGTCACATATTTGATCGAGTTTGTTGCGTAAGCTGCATATATTTAGGTGAAAAACAGAAAGAGATTCGTGCTCAAATGAACGTGTAGGTCCTGGATGTGTGTGGATATCGCCACTGAGGGTTAGCAACATATCTGTAGAAAATAGAGTCAGTTGTATTAAAACCTCTTGCACCAGCACGAGAATGTTGATTACAATAAATAAAAGTATACAGAAATTTGAGGACGGCAAATGATTTCTAAAAACTGTTTGTCTTTTGATTTTGCTGTAAGACAATTTGCTATAAATGGCAGCATGAAAGAGTCCTATCGACGATCTGTACTGTTCAATGGTATTACCCATACGTCTTTTTGACTGAAAAACAAACATACTAGGTTACCTCGATAGGACAGGACATGCCTCGCGTTGCCTAAATGGTAACTACATTTTAAATTTAGCCAATATTTGTTTTGCACTGAGTACCATTTCTGATTCAATAGAATGATGTAAGTAGAGTCTGGTGTGAGCACACATTGAAGACGTATTTTAACAAATAATATAAACTGTTTTAATGCACATACAAAAATGGTATGAGAAATCATGAGATTATATACAATTTTGATAGAGTAGAATGATAGGTAAAAAGACAAGAATAATAGTGAAAACATATGTACAAACATTAAACGAAAAATCAGAATGTTGTTTGTTTGCAGTTGGTTGGCCAGCGAAAAGATTATACATTATTATTAGCTTTGTAGGCGTGAATTCTATGTTCGAATAAAGGAGATTCCATTAACGTTTAAAGCAGATCCAGCCGTGAGCCGCCTATGCGCAGGCAACAGCGGCTCACACCAAGATCAGCTCCACAACAAACCTTTGTGTGAATGCGAACGGCCCCAGAGACCTCTTCCTAGCTTGGACTAAAAGAATGTGAGGAGATTTGTTTAATCAACCTGTGCTTCTTCAACCAATATCCACACTTCCTACGAAATTTTCATTCGGTAGTTATAAAACAAATATTTTTAACCCATTGACATCCTCAGATTACATACATGCATTCCTTGTATTGTAAAACACGTTACTGATAATATAATTTTGTTCCTCGATGAAGAAGATGTTGATCATACATATTCCTCGAAAGCACCTTAAGTGCAAGCAGATTTGGAATACGTGTTACCTAAATGAGAGTGTAAATCTAGATGACAGTTATGTTGTGATCTGAAAGGGGTAAGCAGCGTTTGGGTCCAAAGGTCAAACATAAAGATGATGACTGATGTTAGCTCATATGAAACTGTTTCAGTCAAATTTGTCAAGTTGGTTATCCACATCATGTGGATTGTGAGATTAAACATTTATTGGGTGCTGACTCCAAGCGCTGTGGGGGCAGGGGTCGTGGTTAAACGTTTAAAGTTTAGTAAATGCATGTAGATTTGTGAAATGGTACCATCCTAACTTCTTGAGAATTAAATTACGATTTACGTGACACTTTAGAAAATGGCTTTGGAAAAATAAGCTCATTTTATTAAGAGTTCTAAAAAACTACTGTTATCTCAGACACCAACACATTTAAGCAATATTGTTTTCAATTCAATAAAATTCATACGGTACACGTTCAGAACAAGCAAAAACACCCATATGTTGACGCTACCGTCACCCCCCACACGGGATGCAACCAATATCCCTGAATCTGCTACCATAGAATATGTCGGAACATGTATACGTCCAGTGTATCAATTACAAGAGAACTATAGAACCAAAGCTGTTGAATATTTTGAAACTGATTTAACCATAACGTGTTGCTGCGTAGGGCAGCAAAATCTTCCATTCAAATTAGGTCAAAATATTCAAGAGACATTTTCTTATATTAGAAGGATGTTATCAGTCCTGCTCTATGCGCGTCAAAGGGTTAATAGCTCTAGCGCAGCTGTCAAATCCACTAGGCGGCATGTAGGATGACGTCCTAATCAATTACGTCATGAATGACTAGATTTAGTCCGTCCTAAATGCTTAATAGTCAATCAGGTAGTGCGAATTGTATGCGTTTACTATATAATAAGTATCTTGTTGAATAATTTGAAAACTAATTTCACTGGACGCTGTTGCTGGCAGAGGGAGCAAGGGCACCCAGTCAGATTCATTTCAACATATTCAACAGTTTACCTGTATAGTTTTCAGGAAATTGAGATTCAGACGTACAGGGATCGATTGATCCCAACATGGGAGAAAATGGGGTGGAGCTTTGCTAGAGATGGGCGGGGCATAGCTGAATCTGGATTCCTCCATTCAAAGACAATTGTAGAGAAAAGCTGTTGAATACGTTGAAAGTAGTTGAAGCAGAACCACCTTCTGTCATTTGCAGCAATAGTTTCCAATCAAACTACTTTGAGAATATTAATGGAAATTTTTCTTACACTAGAAAGAATATGTCAGTTTATGGTTTGTTAGCGCTAAAAGGTTAAGATCTTTATCTCAACAACGTTAGAGTAAAAGGGCATGATGACGGAAAATGGCACAGCTTGCAATGTGACCTCATTAACCTTGTCAGTACCTGGAGATGATTTATTCATAAGACGCGGAATGTAGTTATTCAGACTTGGTACGGCTAGACGTGGTCAGCCCTGGATGTACTCTTCTGCTTGACGTAATTCCTGATAGCATCAAAATATCATTTGTGTTTCCATAGGGAACTGGGTTAATAGTCACGAATATTCGTGATGCATCGATGTATCATGACATACTAAGGAAGCTATTTATTAGTTGAACACAATATTTCATTGCAAAATATATGTTATGGTTATCAGTATTACCTTGTGTAAAATAGAGAAACAATAGTTTTTAGAGTCTTAAGCATTTTTCTTAAGAATCTTGATCAATTCCGTCACCGAAATAAGTAGTATGTCTTGAGATAAGTATTGCTGTAGGTGAACAGATGGTTGTATCACGATATAAAGATTTTTCGTGGACATTGAGATTAGCGTCGATAATATGATATTGAGGACCAACTATAATAGATATGTCACTAGTATACATGTGCCTTAGGTGCAACATGAGTGTGGTTCCTTAAGATGGGTGGTCGTAAAGAACCACAATCTTGTAACATCCCACCCAGCCAATACCATTAACTAGAACAGTCGATCTATATTAACCATTTGATCACTCAAATCAGCCAAAAAGTGCTTCTACAGTTGTTTTGAGAAATGTTCATTTACAGACCAAGAGAAAACGATTTTTGAAAATAAATTTACCACTGGAATGGCTGGCTTGATGACCGAGCCAGTCATTTCAGTGGTAAATGCTTCCAGTGGTAAGAACAATTCTTCTCTTTTTCTGCTAATGGAAATCTTCTTGAAGAAATTCTAGGGTTACGGTTTCAGGTATGTTTTCCTAACAAAGATTGTAATCGCCGTATTCACTAATAGATACAGTCCACTGTACCCCTGGGTGGATAACGCTGACAACAATTGCGAGCAGAGCCAATGTAATGTGAACATAATGTAGCCCTCATAGAAGTATATCATTCAATAATTTGGGGAAGGCCAAAGCTGTTATATCCTTAACAGATAGATATCACTTTTTTAATGTCTGCCGATTTCTGCTCTGATCGACTTGAGACCTTTTCACATTCTTGGTACTATAATTGATGTGGAATCATCCACCTTTCTTCAAGCCATCTGCTTTTCCATGCCAATGTGTCCCCCATATGAAAATATATGGAATCAATAGCTAAACCACGATTTCTCCTAGATCTTTTAAGTGAATGACTTGGTTGGAGGCTAACCGCCTTAGGATTTCAGTATCTCAATGGACCATTCCAGTTTATTCATCCATTATAATATGACATCATAATCAACTGCGTACCGTATAGACTGACGTCATAATCAATGACGTCGCGAATGAAATAGATTGATAACGGGCGGTTATGCACGGAGTGTATGTTTTACTATTTAATAAACATGCTATTGAATATTTGGAAGCTAACTTTACTGGGTGCTGTTTCAGTCAAATTAGTTTCAAAATATACAACAGCTTACCTGTATAGTTTTCTGGAAATTGATAGTCAGGGAGTTTAGAGATGTATCAATCCCAACACAGGAAAAGTGAGGGTGGAGCTTAGCTAGAGATGGGCGGAGCATAGCTAGAATTGGTTTCATCAATTAGGAGGATACTGCGGCAGCTTCAACGCTTTTGGCGGTACTCAATCATAAATGAACATTTTATATGTTTATAAATCATAATTCTATAGTGGGCAAAAATCTGATCCTTGAACACACCTAGCCTAAGGCGATTTCGGAAGGAAAAATTTGATGCCAATAAAAATGCCTTATCAACAATGGAAGAGTGATTAATTTTCACTTGCTTCCGTGAGTCACCAATGTAGGGGGCAAGTCTGGGAGAGTTAGGCGCAAATGTGATGGATCCATAGTATGATATCATCTTCCAGAGGGATTTGTTTACATAAATAAATCAGCTCAACGGTTCTTGAAATATTCTCATTGTTAGTGAAAACTTAGAATTTTCAAGTTTGGCAGAATTGCAGTCTGCGCCTATCGGGCATGGTTAAAGTTCACATCGCTGGTTCGCTATTTAGATATGGCGGCGCCATATAGCATGCAGATTTGCAGTTGTCTCATTAAATGTGGTCTATTTTTCTGTGTATCTAATCATTAGGTGTCAAGTGGATAAGTGTATGCAATAACATAAAATTTGGTGAACACAGAATCGGTCCGTTTCATCTAATGCCATCCAAACACCATCCAACCATCTTGACTGGCTTCAATACCCGACAAGCTGCTATGATAAAGATGCTCTACGTCAAAACCATCATCCTATAATAGCTTATCGATTGCAATGGCCTGTTAGCAGCTTACGGAATAATATTTGATAAAAATATGTGTAATATAGTCCAAATTAAACCGGTGTCACAATTTCATTTATCAAGATTACTCTCCGCAAGGAGCTCTAAAACGGGTAAATGGGCCTTTCCACTTTTAGCTATGCCCCGCTCATCTCAATCTAAGCTCCATCTACACCAAGTCCATGTTGGGATCGATCGATCTCTGAACCTCTTGACTATCAGTTTCCAGAAAACTATGCGGGTAGTATGTCGAATATTTTGAAACTAATTCGACTGGACGCTGTTGTTGCCTATGGCAGCAACAGCGTCCAGTCACATTAATTTCACAATATTCGACAGCGTGTTTATTAAATAGTAAAGACTTACAATCCGTACAACAACGTATAGTCCGTTTTCAATTATGCGTTCGTGACGTTACTTATCTACGTCATTCATGACGTCACAATGACGTCATTGATTATGATGTCATTCTACCGCGTAGTTAATCATGACGTCATATGATGGACGGGTAGAGTGGAAAGGTCTATTAACTGGCGAGTGCAAACAGTGGTTGTAATCACCAATGTCTATCCAGAGAATTGATTTATGACATGCCAATAAATATGACATAATGTTTTATCTGGAAAGCATATTGTTGTTTTGTGTCTTGTTATCTGAGTCACGGGAATACCTTTTATTGATTAATTTCGCAGATATTAGCAGATGCTTTACTGTTACCTTTAATACCTTAATTAGGCCATTCCATCGTCTAGAGTTCAGCTCTTCCTTATTATTAGATTGAGACTCAGCATCCGCTTCTTTAGCCAGAAATTACCTGGATAATGTTCACAATAGCAGCACCAACAACAGCATCACCACGACAACAATTCAGAAGAGTCCAGAACCGTTGAGAAGGGTTTTTCTAAATCTTAGAGACTTAGTGACTGGCTACTTCATAAATCTATGGTTCAAATTCACTGGAGGACTAGAGAGCACTTGGAAGCCGTGCTGATTCCTGCCTTTACACTCTATTTTACCAATGCGCTTAGGGACCCCTCATATTACTCCTAGCGCTTAAGAATTGTAATGGATGTATACATTTTTGTGATTCTAACTTCTTGCATTCCCGGGTTATTGTAAAATCTGTGTATTTTGTTGTGCACTTAGTAGCACGCTGACAGAGATATTTGACCATCTGTCAATGGAACTTCACTTATCTCCCTCCCTCACCCGCTCTCTCTCTCTCTCTCTCTCTCTCTCTCTCTCTCTCTCTCTCTCTCTCTCACCCACTCTGTCTCTCACTTTCTCTCACTCCGTCTGTCTGTATGTATGTACGTCCGTCCGTTCGTCCGTCCATCTGTCCGTCCGTCCATCCGTCCATCAGTCAGTCCATCCGTCAGTCCATCCGTTGATCCATCCATCCGGCCATCAGTCCGTCCGCCTGCCCGTCCGCCCATCCTTCCCTCTCTCCCACCCTCCATCCATCCGTCCATTCATCCATCCATCTATTTCCCGACAACGAGATAATGATAATGGTCACAATGGTTGCAACATGATGATGGTTGATGCAACATGTAACCCGATGTATCCATGCACTTGCCAGCAATGTTGCACACATACCCTATGCACACTAATGTTAAACATGATTTGCGATTCGTCATGCTGCCGTTTTGAGGAATATATTGAGTATATCCCTGCTGAAGATTCCTCTATATAACTGAATAATCGATCAGCTATATCAACATTATACACCAGTAGCGATACAAGATCAGATCAGATCGGATATCCGAACAAACTTTTGTAGTTGGCCAGCAATATACTGGCAATATTTAATTATGCGAACACTACATATTTGCTCAATAAACACAGTGCCCTGTCTTGATAAAGTGCACTTAGGGACGTTGATGGAGTTCCATTATCAGAATATAAGTGAATATTATGAACGAAATTATTCCTTCTCAAGGCGTTTAATCAGATAGCCTGTCTCATGGTAGGAATAGGTTGAGCAATCTGCAGGTGTTGAATTCAAGATTGTGCAAATAGTTTGACATTCACCGCATGTTTCCAGATGTAAGACATGTAGCAAATATTGATAAAATGCAGAATTACATTCGTTATTAAATGATTTATAATGTAATGAACATATATTCATCCAAGATGGTAAACTACGCATTTATTTCCTCGTCTGATTGGGAGTGTATCCATAAACAGCGATGCTAATATTCTGACAGGCGAGAATTGCTTACCCTCAAATATTATGATCTGAATACAATTTCATCTATAATTTCAGTAGTGGATTGATTAAAAGTTGTGACACAATATCAGATAAGTAAATAGACTTTCCATTGATTCAGATGCTTGGAATAAAGCGTGTCTGCCTTACATCTTTAGAAGGATATAACATACAATCAAACTTGTTTATAATTCAAGTTGAATTTAAGGACAGATTATGACGATTGATTAAAGAGACTGGTTATAAGTCCACCTCCTATAAGGGACGACCATCACGTAGCCCAAAATGCATTTAGCATAGCAAACTATTATCAGTCATTCATGACCACATTTCGATTGCCTTTAGAGTGCTAAGTATGGAGAGATTTGACTGTACATGTGCAGGTAACTTATTTCTTTTTCTCTATGTAGGTTGGTATATTTCCAAACTCATTTTATTCATTGTAATTGAAATCATTATCCATAATAACAGTACGACGTATGCAGTACACATTTCAAACTCGACGTTTATTTGTTACGCCCATGGTACCTGCTGCATTAAGGGGAGGGTGGATAGGTGGGGAGTACAAACTCTACCCAGAAGGTGATATGATCAACAGTTATATAGTCGGGTGATCGACCTTATCAGATAGCTACAGTAAGGTAATTCACCTTTCTAGAGTACCCACCCATCATATGACGTCATAATGAACTGCGTGATGTGTAGAGTGACATCATAATGAATGACGTCATGAATGGCGTCATGAATGACGTCGATAAGTACGTCACGAACGCATAATTGAAGACGGTCTGTGCGTTGTTGTACACATTCTTTGCTTTTACTATTTAATAAATATTCAGTTGAATATTTTGAAACTAATTTGACTGGGCGCTGTTGCTGCCATAGGCAGCAACAGCACCCAGTCAAATTAGTTACAAAATATTTAACATCTTCTCTGTATAGATTTCAGGAAATTGATAGCTAGGGAATTCGGGGATCGATCAATCACAACACGGTGAGGTTGGGGTGGAGCTTAACTAGTGATGGGCGGGGCATAGCTAAAAATGGAAATGTCCATTGTGGGCTTTGATCGCATTATCCGACTTTCAGTACAGGAACTGTTTACAGAAGATAAGTGAATTAAGAGAAACTGTATTCTCGAACGTTTTTAATGCTTGACACATATTTAATTTATTGCCACCATTTATTTAAAGATTTGTGAAATTGTGTTTATATCAATCTACTTGTAAGAATACTAAAACTGAAATGGCATTCTATTCACCTGCAGTGTGGCGGCTTTCTGCTGTATTAAGGTACATACCACTCCCTTGTCCATGCAGGGCATGGCAATATTTTGGGATGTGATGGACCGAGGATGTTGTATTTGTAGATGGCATCACTTGTCTGACATCTCAAGGCAAAGACTAAACCCAACAGGAATTATTAAGTATGTCTATCGCTACATGAACGAAACTGTATGATGAGCGAAACTGTATGATGTCCCCGCTTGCGTTATTGATATCGAGTCCTTATGATAGAATCCACATGAAAATATTCGAATATAACATCAACCATCACACCCCATCTGTTTTCCCCTTGGCGAAAAGGTTGGCAATAACGTAATTCTTGCCCAAAACAAATTAGTCCTTTTATACGATTGACTCTCTCAGAAATATTTGGCTTTTTCGAGGATAAATCGATAGCTAAAAGGTCATGGGTGCACGCAAGCGAAGGATTGGAGTCGCCAGACTATGAATAAAACACGTTCACCGGAAGCCGGAGAATGCTGGCGCTATTTGTATAGACCGTCATCAAAGAATATGTGGCTTGTTCGATCAGATGTCCTCAATCTAATAACTCATTTTACATTGCCTTTCAGCATTATGTAACTAGCAATAATTCAATGATTTCTGCATCAAAATCAATCGGCGTGAACAGTGGAAGTGGTATGATTGATTTAGTGCAAGCGTTTCAAATAGTGTGTTCTAATTAAGCGAGTGTCATAATCGTGGAATAGCTTATCATCGAAAGGAAACTGCAACTACAGTCAGCTTCTTGGTAACGCAGAGTACTGGCTGGGTAGGTGCCAATAATGGGCCAATACATACTGGAATTGATCTAGGCCTGGCCCAGAAACCGGAGTCATTGGATAACTGTCTTGGCAGGACACTTTCCTGTGGGACATGTGGTAGATCTTTAATAGGCGTGGCCGTAGGTTCACTTCTCTTAGATAAGCCCCATATTGCAAACTGCCATATCACATGGCAACCGAATAAACAAGAGCAATCAGAGATTGCATAACTTCGTCTTCCCTTTTTGACATTGTAAACAGCTTCCGGATTTTTTGAATTTTTTTCATGATATTCCCTTTTTGGATCTCGCTAAAATTTGTCGACTCCTACTGTATTGTCACATCCTTTTCTATGCTATGATTTAAGCCACATTGGACGAGTAGTCTCTAAGATATACATAGATCCAGAATTTGATTCGATTCATATCCAGGTTCTTTTATCCACATCATGGGTAGCATCTAGAAATCAATACGCAAGTTTCTTCATTCCTCATTCTGTTAAAATCTAAGCCAAATCTGATCCGCAGTCTATGCGATATGGTACCGGACACGCAGACATAAAGACTGTCTGTCTTTATGTCTGCGTGTCGGGTATCATATCTCAAAGACTGCTGATTCGATTTGGCTTAGATTTTAACAGAATGAAGAATCTGTTTGTCTAACAGATACAGATGCAGACACGATTGCAACATCCTCTTGACATTACAGCTTGAAAGATCAGAACATTTTCCTTTACCATCTTTGAATATTAAAGAAATTGGCATCGTGTTCGTAGTGAACTTGCAACCTTTATTTATATCCATTGCACACATCTCTATAACATGTGGCAAAAACGTTTTTATTATCAAAGAAATAATTCCTACAACGCCATTAGTTTGAAGTAAGGAATACAAGAAATAGATCAGTTTTTTATTTGCATATAACTGAAATTCTTCTATCGGCCTCGAAGACCAGATTTATTTTCATCCATCTGTATTGCACATTTCTCTAGATAAAACGACTCATAATAATAAAAAAAACTAATTTCTCCTTTGTGCTGAAGGTGATGGCATCTATCCTATTTAACCCTTAGAACCCTGAATTCGCAGAATTTCAATTTTAATGTAATTATACAGGGAAGCTGTTGAGTATTTTGAAACCAACTTTAAAGGAACCTGTTTGGTGCCATAAGCAGCAAGGGCCTTCAGTCAAATTAGTTTCAAAATGTTCCAAAGAATCATAATAAAACTGTAAAGGATCTATGCCTGTTCAACCTTTCAGGGTCAACGGGTTAATGGACAAGTATATATGAGCATGTTTCTTTATAGAGCCACTGATATCTGTCAGGTGTTGTCAAAAGCATATTTTCAATGCACGTGAAAGGTCAAAATCTGTAACATAACGCTTACCTGGTATAACATAAACGAGGATTAAAATTCTATTAAATGAATATCCCCCATCGCCCACATGCCATCTCCCTCCAGCTCAGTAATTAACTACATAGTTAAATATACTATAGGATCGTGCAATGACTGGCGTCGTGTTGTTTTGCTGTGGCCGTGTCTGTTTCTGTTTGACCGTGGCCTGTAAATAGAAATCATCTTAGTTGTCTTTTGGAGGTAAACTGTTATCTCGCATAAAGACGTCTTGATAACTGCAGTAAATTGTAGGAACACGGGTGTAAGGAAGGCATGTGCTCATTCTACAAAGGTAATTGCTTAAACCTGTTACTGACATCGACAGCAATAGCTTTCAGTAATCAAGTTTGCATAGTGAGACGTATGTTGCATACGTTAAGATCCAAATATTTCAAAATGACAATGATGTATTACATGAATGGAGGTAAATCTATACTCAAAACAGATCACGGTAATGGACTTTTACAGTTTTTGCCGTAGTTGATTATGACGTCATATGATTGAGTGAGAAAATGGATTCACGAATCGGATATACCAGTATAAGCGGTTTTATTAACCACAATGTAGACGATATCGACGATGACGATGTGTCCCGGTCTGTGAGTTACCAACAATCATATCAAAGAAAATCTGGTTACTATCCAAAACGTCTGGACGTTGACATTATCAACGAGGACTAACTAAGTCACTCTAGAGACTGTAACAAATTAGTAGAGTGACATCTGAAGACCGTCAAGTGTGTGTTAGAGCACCAGAATGGCTGATATCGTACATAGGCAGACTTCCGCTTAGCATTTGATGATGTTGAGTGCCTCTTCTCTGTGGCTGGAAGGAGTAGATCTCAGATTACGTTTTAGGTCTGGTCACAAAACACTTAACGATTTGGTGTTATGGTGTCATCTGTGTGTTTGATACTTGTTGGCACCGAGTACTGGAAACTCAAAAGTGCGACATATAAATCAAATTCGTGCTTCAGTCGAATAACGCACTAGCTCGACTCGAAAGCTGAACAGCACGACTGTGGGTCGCGTCGTGCCAGAAAAGTTGATTAATATGTCGAACTTTTGTCGCGCTAGTTAGGACTCTGTCATTTTCATCCAAATTTAGCTGGCACGGCACATGAAGTTCAACTTATAAATCAGGCCCAATGCTGCCCGTGCGGTTGTATACTCCGGCGTCCGAAGAACATGTACAAAACACTGACTATCATGTGTGCGACTTTCTCCCAGACAGTAAAACAGTGATTAAAGCTTACAGTTTGATATTCATTAATTCAAAAGGTCAATGAATTATATATCCGTTGATATGTATTGGGCACAATTCCATTCTATGGTGTTAAGCAACGCAGTTGCGTAAACGTCTCGTGTAAAAAGATAGGCCAAATATTTTGAAACCGATTTGACCGAATGTTGTTGGTGGCCAAGCCACCAACAACATTCAGTTAAATTGGTTTCAAAATATTCAGACGGTCCGAACCTGCGTCAGACAGACAGTTAAGCTCAGTTACTCCTATTCGCATGTATCTCAGTAGCTTAGTTGTCGAATTCACTTCTAGGTAGGAAAGTTCACAAATGTGCATATGCGATCTAGCAAGCTATCGCGAAAATCCTCTTTGATCGGAATAGCTATAGACAAATATGTGATATCGGATTAATAGTCAGTATCCTCATCAGATGAAACTGATCCAATTCATAAAACCGGTATTTTCTTCCCATATCTAAATTGCAGCCCGTTAATATTAACTCTTATCTTGGCACAGCCAAATGTTAAATCTTAATGAGGTAGAGGTGTATCAGTTAAACAAATAGAACCGCCGTCCTTCAAAATGTTAGCAATTTCAGCATTGTCTTCAAATGTACATTTGGCTAAACAGAATTATTAACCTGTTAGGCCAGGCCAATTTAACATTTTGTTTTACGAAAACTCCCTTCAAAATTACAAAATCGGAGATGGGGAAAATAGTAATGCACAATTTCAAGCTCAGAAGCTTAATGTGAGTACAGCATTACTCCTTTCATTACGTTAATTATCACGAATGATCAAGAACATCGAAAATGTTTTCTCAGTGAGTGCCCATTTGCAGACCAAGAGAAGGGTATTTTTGAAAATTTAACACTGGAATGGCTGGCTCGATAACCGAGCCAGTTATTACAGTGGTAAAATTTCAAAAATAGCCTTCCCTTGGTCTGCAAATAGACATTCGGTTAAACGAGCCAGCCATTCCAGTGGCAAATTTTCAAAAGTAGTTTTCTCTTGGCCCGCAAATTGACTTTCTTCACGGCCAATGCAAAGCTATTTTGACTGGCTTGGCCATTAAAGGGTTGACAACGCTACAGAGAACAAAGACTTACAGAAAATTCCTAGGAATTCTGAGTGATAACGATTTGACTGCCACAAATTGTTAGATGGAAAGAATGTTTAAAATAATGCCTTCGAATTCCAGAATAATTTTTTTCTTAGATATGGAAAAATTAATCTAGGAGGGTTTGTAAGGACAGAAACAAATTTTGTATGGCCTTAGCAAGACTGTCTGAATTAAGGCTTACGCTACTCGCGACCGCTACTGTAATCAATAATGCATCTCTGCATCGCGTAATCTATACTTGTCTGTTTCATCTTCATGTTAGTCGGTTGCGCTCTTTCAAGATCCCTGTTGACTGAATCTCCTAGGATGTTGAAATCATCTGCTACATTGCTGCTTGCAATGTGACTAAATCTTATTTCATCTGGTTGGATTCTATGATCACCCGAATCCATCAGTCTGTCTGTTTGTCTGCCCATCATAATGTGACCTCCAAATCACGGTTGTTGAATTTACCCAAATTTGTAATGTGAGTGCCGATAGTAAAATGGCATTTATTCTTCGCCAAAACGTAGTCAAAAATTCTAGTATGACGAAAACGGCATCAGTCATGTCAACCTCCGAAGCTGTTTTGTGGGATTTAACATATTTGCTATGTCAGTTACCCATCTGATTGCAGATTGCAATATCGTATTTATATTGAAGCCCGCATGGTTGTGGCGGAGATTGTCTACGTTTCCACAAATAGTGAGACCGTCGCGCGCTGGGTCACGAACCACGATCGACGGCTAAGAGAGTACGAACGCTAACGACTGCACTATAGTCGCCTAGGAAAATACTCTATGAAAACTGTGGTGATTCTAGCCGTATATTTAAAAGGATTATGCTATTTTAGACGCCAATGTTGTTTTCAAAATGTGGATATGTACCATTATTAGGCAGACACTAAATAAGAGACACGTGATAAATATTCAAGAGAGGTGATAATTAGAGGCATCTTTTAAACCTATCATCGCTTTTCAACTACGGGATTAAAACCGTGTAGCAATCTTCATGAACGTGCTGCCATTAGTCGATCCTAAACCTTTCATCGACATATCCATGTAAAAAGTAAATTCTTTACGATATAAAACTTATTCTGTTGAATATTTTGAAATTAATTGGCTGGAAGCCGATGCTGCCTAAGGCAGCAACGGCTTCCAGTCAAATTAATTTTAAAATATTCAACCGTTTTCCTGTATGGTTGCCTTGAATATGAAAACGTTGACCCTTTACCCCATGCAATTCCAGTGTCACTATTTCGATCCAACCATACAGGAGAGTCGTTGAATATTTTGAAACTAATTTATCTGTAACGCAGTGCCAGCAATAGCTTCCAATCAAACTACTTCGAAAATAGTAATAGGAATTTTTCTTACACTCGAAAGAATTTGTCAGTTTCTGATCTATGGCCATTAAGAGGTACAGGATCTTCATCTCAATAATGCAAGCTGCTGAATAGAGTGAAATGACATGATGACAGGAAATGTCACAGCTTGCAATGTGAACTCATTACCCTTGTCAGTACCTGAGATGCTTTATTCATAAGATGCGGAATGTAGTTATTCAGACTTGGTACTACTCAATGTGGCCACCCATGGTTGTACGCATCTGCGTGATATAATTCCAAATTGCATACAATTCTTTTGCAATTTCATGTGTCGTTGGATTAATTGTCAGGAATATTCGCGATGCACTGATGCATTATGTCATACTAAACAAATTACATATTAATCCATCACTATATTGCTTTGTAAATTAAAAACTATCATACGGATATCAGTGTTATGTTGTCTAAGATGTCGACCGAATAGTTTATAGTCTCAAATTTGTTTCCTTTTTTCTATCAATTTTGATCAAGTCCATCCACGGAATAGCTAGCACGAGTTCGGACGAGTATTTCCATAAATGAACAGATGGGTGTATCGTGATATAGCTATATATCGAGGCCATTGATATTATCGGTGATAATATTTTATTGAGCATCAGCTAGAATAAGCATTCAGTAGTGGATATTTGCATTAGAGTCCCGCAATCGCAATCTTGTAACTCCCCAACCAAGACATCCCACAAAATGTCATTGATATGACAGGCGACTTATATTACTAAATAATCATCTGCTTTCTCAACTCGTAGTGTTAGCTATTAAAACGTTTTACTATACTCAGGGGTATATTAGATAGACAACAATGGGTCGTGTCTATGCATGTGCCCGCGATCATATATAGGCAGCATCAGCACCGAGTCCAATTAGTTTCCAAATATTCAACAGCTTACCTGTATAGTTTTCAGGAAATTGATAGTCAGGGAGTTCATAGATCGATCGATCTCAAGACGGGCGAAGCATGAGAGGAGCTTAGCTATAGATTGGCGGGGTATAGCTAAAACTGGATTCCTCCATTATTCAACTCTACTTTAGTACTGCGCAGAAATTAGTAAAACCGTTTCCAAAACAATAACAGAAACATGTTAGTTTGTAAGAAATTCTCAAACAGCAATATCTTCCAATCCAATTATGTTTAAAATATTCAGCAATACGTTTTATTTTGTTTTAGAAAGAAATATCCGAGCGGCCAAACTTGAACAAATCAAAGGTTAGTTCATGTCATGTGGTTTTGCCATGCCAGTGGGTGTTTTGTTTGATCACCGTCTGTAATTAGGGATTGTCTGGGTCGCTTTCAAACGCACATCAAATGGTGTCAGTTTTGGAGACCCAGTTAGCAAGTGCTGTCTGGTATAACGATGTCTAGATCAATGGAGAGAATTTATATGTCCTTGTGGGAATAAAGGAGGTGTAAGTAAAGATGTGTGCTCATTATAGGAATGCAATTGCTGAAGCATGATGATGTCGTAGACAGCAACAGCTTACAGCAATCATGTCTGCAGACTGAATAATAAGTTGCATACGTTTAAAACTTGAATATTTCATAATGATAATTCTGTAGTACACGGAAATCAGATACGCCAATATAAGAGGTTTTGTTAACCGCTGCGTAGACATCACGGACAAAGATGACATGTCTCGGTCTGTGATTTAGCAACAACCGTATCAAAGAAAATCTGGTTACTATCAAGAACTGCTAGACGTTGAAATGAGATAAAACGCGGAACTGATAAAGTCACCCTGGAGAATGGTCCAAATTAGTAATAAACACTTTATTCTGAAGACGTGCGTGTTTGTGCTGGGGTGCGTTAGAGTACATGAATGGCTGGCATATGTTCTGTTTAGACGTCATCATAACGTTTGCAATACGATATGCGGATATGCCAATGGTGGAATCCATTTTTAGCTATGCCCCGCCCATCTCTAGCTAAGCTCCACCCACCATTCCCCCGTGATGGAATCAATCGATCTCTGAACTCACCGACTATCAATTTCCGGAAAACTCTCCAGATAAGCTGTTGACTATTTTGAAACCAATTTGACTGGGTGCTGTTGTTGCCTATGGCAGCAACAGCACCCCGTCAAATTGGTTTGAAAATGTTCAACACTTTGTTTGTTAATGAGTAAAGACATACAATTCGTACAACAACCTTTAGTCCGTCATCAATTAAGCGTTCACGACGCACATACGCACACTCCACCACTATCGCATCAGTATCGTTGTTATCGAATTCACATTTAACCATGAAGGTTCCCCAATGAAAATATGCCATCTAGCAAGCCATCTGGAAAATCATCTTTGATCCGAATAGCTATAAGCAAATATTTAATATCGAATTAATAGTCGGTAGGCTGGTCAAAGGAAACTGATCGAATTTATAATATTGAAATAACGCACTAACCTCCAGGCCGGCCGTAATTTTTTCATGAGAGGAATGTTTCATGTGTATATTATTACTTGAGATTTGATGTTTGTTTTGTTGTACGTGTATTTACCTTAAAGGAAATTGAGATTCACATCTCTAAGTTACAGTCAGTAAATATTAACCTTTATCTTAGCAAAGTCAAAGACTAAAATCTCAAAATATAAATGTTGACATTCAACATTTTAGCACTTCCCATTTTGGACTTTTTTCTGTTTTTGCTATTCCCGCCATCTCTAGTTAAGCTCCACGCACACCTTGCTCGTGATGGGAGCGATCGATCCCTGAGCTTCCTGACCATCAATTTTCAGAAAACTATACAGGTAAGCTGTTGAATATTTTGAAACTAATTTGACTGAGTGCTGTTGCTGCTTATGGCAGCAACAGCACCCAGTTAAATTAGTTTCAAAATATTCGACAGAATGTTTATTAAATAACAATGACATACAATTCGTAAAACGTGTCTGACTATTAAGCGTTTAAGATGGACTAAATCGGGCCATTCATACTGTAATTGAGTATGACGTCATGCTACAGGTCACCTAGTTCATTTTGACGTCATAGTGTGGATGGATAAACTGGAAAGGTCCTTTAGCTCCCATGTAGTAGGAATGTATTGTTCAGGTTTTATGGCACATGACCCTTTACTATCCAATGCTTCAGTCCAAAATGCTTCTCAGCATTATCTATATTTGTCTGTTTTATCTTCAGTATTCATGATAGTTGTGAATAATATCAAAATCAGCTTCCTGGAATGTTGAAATCAGCTATTACAGTTGTGTCGTCATTTAGTCTTATGGTATTCCACTCTATTTTTCTTTGTTTTACGAATCTTTCTAACTTAATTTTTCCATATTTAGAATAAAAATACTGCGCAGGCATTATTTTCAACACTCTTTTCCATCTAGCAGTTTTTCGCACCCAAATCCTGATCATTCAGAATTCCTCAGAAAATTATCTAAATCTTTTTTCCTCTGTTGTGTCGCTAAACCTTTAATAGTCAAGCCGCTCAAATTGGCTTTGCGATGGTTATAATAAAAGTCAATTTGCTGGCCAAGAGAAGACTTTTTCTGAAGTTTTATCACTGCCATTCCACGGCTACTTCTTGAAAAATAGTATTTTCTTGGTCTGCAAACAGACACTCATTTTGGATTTTCTTGATCAGTCTTGACAATTAACACGATGAAAGGATTAATACTGTAATAGCTTAAAACATCTAAGCTTGAAATTGTGCTTATTTTTATTTTTTCCCCAACTCCGATCGTGTGTTCTGGGTGGAAATTTTCGCAAAACAAAGCATTAAATTGATCTGGTCTTATGTCTAAAAGATGCTTAATAACACATGCCCCAAATTAACATTTAATGTGTTCTACATACTGTGTCTGGTTCACATTGCCCTTAAGCTGCCCACGTTTCTGAGCATGCCTTTCACTCAACACTCAACTGATGGCGGCAAATATCTGAATATAATATCCATCCATATGTTACTCTATCAATCACGTCGTCTCCTCCAGAACACCTTGATAGATCTCAACGAAATGTGTTATGTGAGTTGCCAATATGAGTATGAAGGGTGAGATGGTATTTATATTGGACTTTGCATTATAGAAGTAGGGTGTGAGCTCAAAAGATCAAATATAACTATGATTTGGGTAATAGTAGGTTCTCTGTACCTGCTTGCTGAAAGTCAGCCAAATGCGATATGTGTTATCTACGTGATTGTGAATTGATATATGAAACTGATATCGGGAACCGACTTCTAGCCAAGTGGGGGGGGGGGGGGGTTGGGGGTGAGGAGGGGTGTATGCGTCGTGGTCAAAAGGATAACGGCGATAAATGCGTGAAGATTTGTGATAGAGCCCCGTCGATATTCTAATCTTAACTTGACTATTGTTGAGAATTAAATGTGATTTTATGAGACATTTTATAAAATAGCTTTTATCAATAGTTGTAAAAAGATACTGTTATTTCATATGCCAGCACCTTTAAGCAATATTGTTGTCAAATTCTATGACATACCCAGCTATTAGGCACACAGTCAATAAGGAGCGTACAGTGGGCTATACGATGAGTACAGGCAGCAACAGCTGCCTGTTAGATTATATTGAAAGTATTCAAGACAAATTTCCTTACATCAAAGAGAAGTCTTCAGGTGTGGGCTGTGAGCGTTAAAGAGACAGTCTCTTCACTTCAACAACAGCAGCTCTTGACCCGTTTAATGACTAAATCTGTTCAGGAATATTGAAATATTTGCTTAGAAAATGTCCATCTGCAAGCGAAGAGAAGACTATTTTGAGTCATTCCAGTGGAAAAATTTCGAAAATTGTCTTCTATTGACCAACATTCCCCAAGACCACAGCAGCGGATCGGTTGTGGCTGATTTCGTCGTAAAAGGTCCAACAGAGTGAAATGGGACTGTGACAGGAAGTGTCGCAGCTGGCAATGCGAACTCATTTAACCCTGTCAGTACCTGTGGTGATTTATTCATAAGATATGGAATGTATTTATTCAGACTTGGTACAGCTTGAAGTGGCCAACCTTTGCTTCATTCTTCGGCTTGGTGTAGTATCGAGATAATATTAGTATTCTTTCTATGGAACTGGGTTAATAGTCAGGAATATTTGTTACGCGTTGGCGTATTGTGCCATACTAATGAAATTGCATCATTTGAACACAGCGTTTCTTAGTTTTAATTCATCAATCCGCACCTCTCCTCGCCTAACTATGTAATATGTTCGATAAAAACAAAAGTATTCTCTCTAATTATCATCACCCATGATATGGGAGCTGGTCTGGTGTTTATGAATGCAGTGCTCTTCTTCCCGCGGACTATTTACTGGTATAAACTTGAGTCTGCCTACTAAATGACAACGAAGTCAAAGATAAGCCACTAAATCGTCTTACTGGAATACGCACTGAATCCAATTTTTCTCTATAATTAGAAACAATCGATCTCTCGACATTCACTAAGTATCGGAAGAATAATTCCCGATAACACAGGTTGCTGAGCCGGTATTGTGCCTGTATTGGTTCAGTCTCAGCCCGGTAAGCTGCATTATCACGGATACGACCTTGAAAGCGACAGCGAAAGAACAGGACGGGTGCATTCTGGTGTGTTAAAATCAGATTCTCAGATTCATTGATTGAAGCATTGCTGCTATGACTGTTTGTTTTTGTGCATGTAGAGATATATCACAATCCAATTGGTCAATTGACCAATGAACCCGCAATATACTTATTTTCAAAGTAAAATGTCACTATGAGAAAGGCTATTACTTTTAAAATATTAAGTGATCAAATGCGGTGACGTTGAAATGAAAGTCACTATCCCACCAAAATATGCAAAGAAAATAGTTAAAAGTGTTAACTAGCCGCATAAATCGCATACTCTGTGATAGGCCAATTGTCAAAATGCTTTCAAAGCAATCACGAAATACAATTCAGTATCAGACTGGGACGTCTCCTTGACATTACATTATGCAAAGTTATATAACCACTCACCAGAACCGGATGTTCAGTAAGATGGTACCTCGATATTAAAACGGAAATTATGAAGATGCGAAAAGCTGCAGCAGAAAACCATAAATGGCATACCTACATGGCACTGGATATGCGCTAGATGCTCATCAACGATAGTACCATTTTGATATAAAAAAGAAGAAAAAAGGTCTCTGTATGGTATTGCAGGTGCGGATATATTGATTTTGTATGATGTTCCAACGTTCATTGCATTTCTGAAAAGCAGTTATGTATTAAGAATGTGCATCTTTATCGCTTAGTAAACACCCGCGTCTGTGGCTTCCTAAAAGACGAGTATGTCTTAACAACTTGTATTGTTAACGCCTTTGTGTCAACAGCGCCTCACAGCGCTCAAGATTATACTTTTATTAATTAACCCTTTAATGGTTAAGATTTTTCATGAAAATAATAATCTTTATAATAAAATTTACAAAATTAACTTTCTGTTGTCGTGCAAATAGACCTTGCTCAAGACCACTACAGGTGCTGATTTTTGGCCGGCTTGACCATGAAAGTGGTCAAGAAAATCATGTTTTGTCTTACCTAGTGTTTATTTGTCGGCTGAGAGAAGACTATTTTTGAAAATTTACTATTGGAGTGACTGGCTGAGTTACCGAGCTAGTCATTTCAGTGGTAAATTTTCAAAAATCATATTCTTTTGGATGAAAAATGGACATTCCTTAAGACCACTACATAGTCCGTTTTTGTTTTGTCTTGACCATTAAAAAGTTAAGCTAACACAAGTGGGTTAATAAAAATCGCTTAGTAAGCACCCCACTTCTGTGGCGTCTGATATCAATTACATGAAAACCATGACGATAACGGAAACGTCCGTTGGAACTGAAAGGACGACGGTTCCTTTAGACGAGTGGTCACATCTTGAGACCATAACAGCAATCGCCACCCTATATGGCAGCAAAAGTTATATGCATTTTCCATATAAATGTGATAGTCTGTACCAAAACTACATTTGAAATTAATCTCGACATCAGACCTCACATTAGAATCAACTGATTGGCTCACACACAAATTCACTCAGCAAGGTGCCGTTTGTGATGAAGACCTGGCAATTGCTGTCTGGGGACAAAACTACTTTCATGCTACATGGCTATCTCATTACTGAGCCATTGGCGAATGGAAATGAAGAATTTGTCTAAAGCTTTGAAAGTCTAAAACTTTCCTAATGTACGATGTTGCTGTCATTGACAACTGCAGCTTCCTGGGAGATATTCTGTTCAATGAGCATACATTAACACTCATTAAGATCTCAACAAAATCACCAGCAAATTCAGTAGTAAGCGAGCTAATAATGAAATGAGCCAAGATACGATGATAATTGAATTCCCCTAGTGTGAGAATCACGAACTACATTACGTATATACGGTACCAGACCTGGAAAGGAATAAAGATCGCGACAACTCTAGGGTTCTATCGTCTGGACTTTGACAGCTCACGTGCGGCGGAATATCTGGGGAACCGCCAAAACTCTTACGTCCTAAGCAGATAAATGTCTCCGTATGATTGCTCCCATCTACAAACGTGGTTTGGCGAAATCAGGCATTGATCTGTTAATCATGAGTGTAGAATGATCTAGGCCATGTGCCAAATCACAACTAATTTAATCTGAAAACATAGGACAGAAAAGGAATCAACTGATCAATGCCCATGGCTGAAGCCGCCACACTGAGAATACCGCAATAACCTTGTCGATGAAACACGCATGAGCGAAATCAGACGCTCGTCATATTTGCATTGTAGTTAAACTTCTCCCTCCCACACCATGCCATTCTCACACAAAGCCCGACAAGTCTGCAGACAGTTTGATTATGAACATCCAAGTGGCATATTAGATGATACCTTCTGGTCCATCTCGTACTCAGGGACCCAATGGACCGTTCCGGTTTTTGCTAAGCCCCGCCCATCTCTAGCTAATCTCCACCCACACCTCGCGCGTGTTGGGATTGATCGATCTCTGAACCTCCTGACTATCAATTTCCAGAAAACTATACATGTAAGCTATTGAATATTTTGGAACTACTTTGACTGTGCGCTGTTGCTGCATATGGCATATTTATTAAATAGGAGAGACATAAAATTCGGAGACCGTGTCAGACTATTAACAGTTAAAGACAGGCCAAATAGAATCATTATGACGTAATGATTACGACGTCATCCTAGACGCCGCTGAGCCGATTATGACGTCATATAACGTCAGATGATAGGTTGATAATCTGGAAAGGTGAATTGTAGTCACAAGTTTCCGGTCTTGGCAGAAACGAACTCTCCTTGCTCAGTACAGTTCAAATCAAAATGTCTTTCTTAAATACCTGGCGATTTCTTCTTCAATGGTGTTGAAATTCGGCCAAATTTTAGGTCGTATACTCAATCATAAAAGAACATTTTTTGCCATAGTTCTAAATCATATTTGGATAGCGAGTAAAGACATGACCCTTGCACAAACGCATTCCCAATTGTAGAATGAGTAATTTCCATCTGATGCCGCGATTCACTAATGCACGACGCAAGTCTTGGAGAGTCAGGCAAAAAAATGATGTACGCACATCTGAATACAGTCCTCCATAACGATCTGTTTACAGAAATAAAATCAGTTCAGTCGTCGTCAAGCTATTCTTAATTTAGTGAAAAGCAAAATTCTCAAATTCAGCAGAAATGCAGTGTGAGCCTATCGGCATGGATAAAACTCATACCGCTGATGTAATATGCTATGGTGTACCATTTAGATGCTGATGGCGACACCATATAGCAAGCAGATTTGCAGTTCTCTCAGTAAATGTGTTCTATTTTTCGTGTATCTAATCATTAGGTGTCAAGGGGATAGATTTATACAATAATATTAAAATCTGGTGACCACCGAATCAGTCCGTTTCATCTAACACCATCCAAGAATCAAATTAGCTTCAATAATGAACCTGTCCAAGTTTATCCATCATCATCTGGCGTCATATAACGTCATAATAAATTAGGTAACGTGTAGGATGACGTCATAATCATTACGTCATAAATGATTATATTTGGACTTTAGCTCTTAATAGTCCGACACGTTGTACGAATTGTCTGTCTCTACTATTTAATAAACACGCTGTTGAATATTTTGAAACTAATTTGGCAGCCATAGCCAATAGCTTACCTGTATAGTTTTCTGGAAAGGGAGTTCAGAGATCCCAACACGAGCGAGGTGTGGGCGGAGCTTAGCTCAACTGGAAATGTCTATTGACACCGTGCTATGATAAAGATTTGTTGCATGACAGCCATCAGTTTATTATAGCTGATCGATTGCAATGGTCTGTTAGCCGTTTACTGAATCATAGTTGATAAGGTTATGTGCAAAATAGTCATAATTTAAACAATGTCATGCGTTCATTTATCAACATTACTGTCTGCAAGGAGCTCTAAAATGGGTAACTAATTAACTGACGAATCCAAACAGTGGCTGTACTCGTCAATGTCCATCCGGGGAATTGATTTATAGCAGGCCATTAAATCTGAATTAATGTGTCATCTGGGAAACATATTGTTGTTTGGTAACTTGATATGTGAGCCAAGGGAATATCCGTTACGCATTAATGTCGGTGGTCTTGTATGTCGTTTACCATTACGTTCGATGCGTTAATTTGGCCATTGCCCCTTTCCACTTTTCCTCATCCTACGTTTGAGACCCATTATTCAGCTGCGTTTGGACCGAAACGACAGGCAAAATCTGTACCACCAGCAGAACAAAGACCACCCCTATAAACATGGCCGTCGACATTGACACCATTGCAACAGCCAGTTGGCGGCAGTTGTGGCGGTGGCAAGTGCCACGGCAGCCGATGACGGCGCCAGCACCACCGCCACCGCCACAGCCACGGCAGCCACCACCGCTACTGCAACCGCCAATGAAACCGCCACAGCCCTGTCTCTGCAACCACTGTGACTGCCACTGCAACCGCCATCGCCACAGCCGCTGCCACGAACACGGTCACTGCCACGACCACGAACGCAACAGCCACAACCACGGCCTGTGCAACCGTCTCCGCCATCTCCAAATCCACCACCATCACTGCCACCGCCTCCGCCACTGACACACCCACAATCACAGCCAAACTCAACACCACCACAACCACCACATCAGCCACACAATTATTACCACCACCATCACCCAGAAGCAACAACAAGAACAACAACAACAACGCCGACAATAGCGATGGCAGTGATGGTGGTCATGACGGCCTCAGATGACGACAACCATGGACACGATGACAATAACGACGAAGACAAAGACGACGACGACGACCGTGGCATATAGTGCGGTAAGTCATGTCCAATTCTATTGGGTAGCATCCTTGAGACAGATTCGGCTGTGTAAAATGAGCAATTTGCGTAGTGGAAACAAACGACTGATGCACGCTCAATACAGTGAAATATTGTTGGGGTGTTTTCGGTCCTCTCACCGCGTTGTCTACTAGAATATTAAAACATGATTGGCCTTTTCTGCTTAGCAGTTGTGATTAATCAAGAGTTGCAAATACAGACGTATCACGACAAAGTAATCGTCTAACTATACCATGGTGATTGGGAATTGGAATAACGACGGGAATCAGAGTGTTTATGCTAATTTTATTATTCCATAAATGCTCGTAATTCAGAAGGGTCCACAACTGCTGACAAAGTTATTCAAACTTTGGAACTTATTGACTGGCTGCATTACAATATATGGTTGAAATTCACAAGAGAACTAGATTGCGCATAGAGGACTCATTAAGCCGCGCCTTTACGCTCCGCGTTACCAATGCACTTAGCGACCCGTGACCTTCTTATGTGGCGTTTGTGAACTGAATTTTAATGGATGTGCTAATGTTTGTCATTCTACCTTATTGCATTTCAGAGTTATGGCAAAACATGTGTATTTCAGTATGCACGTATTTCCCCCTGACATAACATTTGATCTTTTGTCATGGAACTCCAACTAACTCTAACTCTCTCTCTCTCTCTCTCTCTCTCTCTCTCTCTCTCTCTCTCTCTCTCTCTCTCTCTCTCTCTCTCTACCTCCACCCCCTCCGTCACCCACCCATTCCCCTCTCCCCCACTCCCTCCTACGAGGTGACCTCAAGAAAGCGGGACTCGGTACGCTCAAAACAAGAATGGACCTGAGGAAGCTAAGAATTCCGGCTAAGGACAGGACACAGTGGGCAAACGTGAATAAGGACTGATTGCAGCTGTAGGATGTTTCTACTACTACAGCCGTTAAAGGCGGGCGATATGAAATCATTCATGACGTCATGATTATGACGTCAGCGTACACGTCACTTAGTGAATTATGATGTCCTATGACGTCAGATCATAGATGGATACTCTGGAAAGGTGATTATTATGCACGTCCATGGCTACCTAAACGAAAGTATATGTAGGCTTTCTCGTTATTGGAAAAGCAGCGTCACAAAAATGGTCAAATCTAACATCAACTATCACACATCCATCTCTCATTCCCCAGAGCGAATAGCTTGGCAGTAACTTAATTCCTGCCCAGTACAATTTACATTGCTCTTTTACAATTAAATATATCGGGAATATTTGGCTTTCTGAGAGGCTAATCGATAGCTAGAAGGCCATGGGTGCGCGGAAGCGAAGGATTGGAGTCGCTAGACTACGAATAAAACACGTTCACCGGAAGCCGGGGAGTGCTGTCGCTATTTGTATAGAACGTCATCAAAAGGATATGTGGCTTGTTCGATCAGATGTCCTCAATCTAATAACTCATTTTACATTGCCTTTCAGCGTTATGTAACTAGCAATAATTCAATGATTTCTGCGTTCTGCGTGGACGTAGGAAGAGTTATGACTGAGTTAGTTGGGTAATTCAAATAGTTCGTTCTAATTAACGAAGGTAATCATCGTGAAGTAGTTTGTCATCGAAAGCAATCTGCAAATACCGTCGCACCCCTGCCAACGCAGCTTATTGGGCTGGCACTGGATCAATACTGTGCCAATATAGACTACTATTGGTCTCTTATCAGCCCAGGGAGCGGCATTACCAGAAATATTTCTATGCTGGACACTCACTTGTGGGGCTTGCAGTATGGTCGGTGTTTGTGAGGCGTGGACGTGGGAAAATATTTCTTAGATAAGCCCAATAGTACGGCCCCAAGACAAGCCAATAAATTATTCGGCAATCTGTTTTGAGTTATAGACCGGGTTTATTATTACTAATACTGCTGCTGTCGTCACCGTCGCCGCCGCTACTACTACTTCTACTGCTACTGCTACTGCTACTACTACTACTACTACTACTACTACTACTACTACTACTACTACTACTACTACTTCTACTACTACTACTACTACTACAACTGCTGTTGCTGCTACTGCTGTTGGTGTTGCTGCTACTGCTACTACTACTACAACTACTACTACTACTACTACTACTACTACTACTACTACTACTACTACTACTACTACTACTACTACTACTACTACTACTATTTCTACTACTACTACTACTACTACTACTACTACTACTACTACTGCTGCTGCTGCTACTACTACTACTACTACTACTACTACTACTACTACTACCACTACCACTACTACTACTACTACTACTACTACTACTACTACTACTACTACTACTACTACTACTACTACCACTACTACTACTACCACTACTACTACTACTACTACTACTACTACTACTACTACTACTGCTACTACTACTACTACTACAACTGCTGCTGCTGCTGCTGCTGCTGCTGCTACTGCTGTTGGTGAGGCTGCTACTGCTACTACTACTACTACTACTACTACTACTACTACTACTACTACTACTACTACTGCTACTACTACTACTACTACTACTACTACTACTACTACAACTACCACTGCTACATCATCATACAGTTTAGTTATTGAATGAAAACCGTCATGCAAATCTGTGCACAAAATATATGTCTTCGGCGGACAGAAAATTACCCTTTTTAGCATATTTGAATAACACACGAATCAGTATGGTAACCATGATAGCGTATCCTCAGGCTTTCCGTTTCTCTAATCCGCACCGATATAAATCAAATGACAATAACATTTTGTTTTTTAAATTGTCAAAGTAATAAGTCCTACGGCACTAAGTAGTGTGGAATAAGAAATATGAGAAATTTATCAGTTTTATTTATTTACATATAACTAAAATTCCTCTATCGGTTTAGAAAATCAGAATTTCTTTCTTCCATCTGTACTGCACATCTGACTATATCAAACGATTCCATAAAACTTTTAAAAAAACCTACGTGATAGCATGTATTAGAACCTAAAACCCTAAATTCTCAGAATTTCAATTTCAATGTAAGTAATCATCAATGTAATTATAATAATAATAATTCTTATTTTTATTCTTATTATTGAATATTTTGAAACTAATTTAATATCTCCCTGTCAAATTAATGTCAAAATGTTCAAAAGAATCACAATACAATTGTAAAATAATTTTGATGTCTGACCTTTCGAGTTCAAAGCCTAGATTGACTGGTATATCTCAGCTGCTCATTATCTTATTATTTCCAAGAAGAGATTTTCAATGCATGTCAATTGTCAAAATCTGTAACATAACAATTAGATACCCCCCCCCACCACCTTCCACCCCCACCCCACCCCCACTGCACCCCACCATTCCCACCGCACATACCCTCCCTCTCTCTCTCTCTCTCTCTCTCTCTCTCTCTCTCTCTCTCTCGCGCGCGTTCTCTCTCTCTCTCACTCTCTCCCTCCCTCCCTCCCTCCCTCCCTCCCTCCCTCCCGCCCGCCCTCCCTCACCCACTCCCTTACTTCCTTCCTCTCTCTCTCTCTCTCTCTCTCTCTCTCTCTCTCGCTCTCGCTCTCTCCCTCTCCCTCTCTCCCTTCTCTCTCTCTCTCTCTCTCTCTCTCTCTCTCTCTCTCTCTCTCGCTCACTCCCTCCCTCTCTCTCTCACTCTCCCCGTCTCTCTCTCTCTCTCCTCTCTCTCTCTCTCTTTCTCTCTCTCTCTCTCTCTCTCTCTCTCTCTCTCTCCATGCCGCTCTCGCTCACTATCTCAACCTCTCCCTCCCTCCCGCCCGCCCTCCCGCCCGCCCTCCCTCCCTCCCTCTCTCTCTCTCGCTCTCTCTCTCTCTCTCTCTCTCTCTCTTTCTCTCTCGCTCTCTCCCAGTCGCTCTCGCTCTCGCTCGCTCTCGCTCACTATCTCAACGCTCTCTCTCTCTCTCACTAGCTCGCCCTATCTCACACAAGGTTAGCAACGTACATTGGTAACTACAAAATGGCTATAACAGTTCTTGAGTGAAAGGGCAATGTTAGGTTGCAAGACTCTATGCCTGCTGCCATTGTGCATGTGTTACGACAGAACAATAAAATGTTGTATTTGAACCATAATTAGGGCATCCACTCTTGACAGGCATTGAAGCACACAGTACTAAGAATTGAGAGGTGTTTTAAAAAAATTAATTTATTGTAGTTATGACGCCAGCCATCCACAAGAAATCCTTAACGAATTTGCGTTCAACGTGGCCATTTCTAGAAATATCCAAGCGGTCAGTAAATATCTACAGACTTGAACATATCAAAGGTTCTCGTGGCATTTCCGTGGCTGCGTCTGTTTCTGTTTGATCACTGTCGGTAATTATGAATCGTCTGGGTTTCTTCAAACTCACTTCAAATACTGTCAGCTTTGATGGAAAGATGGCAAGTGATGTCTGATATAAAGGCATCTAGATCATTGCACTATATCATTATGCCATTATAGGAATGAACGGAGAAAGGAAAGTGCTCTTTCCACAACCGTATTTGCTGAACGTTGTTGTTATTACAAACAGCAACAGCTTGCAGCAATTACGTTTGCAGAATGAGTATTACGTTACATATGTTAATGGCAGAATATTTCAAAATGTTATTGCTGTGGTAAATGACAGGATGCAGAGTGATACGTCAAAGAAAGGATGCTAATCCAATGCGCCAGTATAAGCTTGTTTATTAGTGTGTATAGTGTGTAGACGCCGTGGACAAAGATGGTGTGGCTCGGCCTGTGACCAAACACCGCATCAAATAAAATCTTTTTAATCTCCAAAACTGTTAGACATTAAAATGGGCTAAATCACAAAGTGACAAAGTCACTCCAATGAATGTACCAAATTAGTAATACATACTTTATTCTGAAGATAAGCAGGTGAGGGGGTAAGTGTACGTGGATTGCCGGCATATTTCTTGTATAAACATCACCATAGTTTTTGCTAATCATTAATAGAGGAATCTAGTTTTAGCTATATCCCACCCATCTCTAGCTAAGCTCCGCACACCCTTCACCCACGCACGATTCGTCCGTGTTGGGATTAATCGATCCCTGCACTCCTTGAATCCGATTTCTAGAAATTATACAGGTAAGCTGTTGAATATTTTGAAACGAATTTGACTGGGTGCTGTTGCTGCCTATAGCAGCAACAGCGCCCAGTAAAATTGCTTTCAAATATCCAACATAATGTTTAATAAATAGCAAAGACACAATTCGTACAACTTGACGGACTATTGAGCATTTGTGACGGACTGTATCGCATCATTATGACGTCAGCATACGCGTGACGTAGTTGCTTATGACGTCATATGATTGATCTATCTATCATCAATTCAAAAGCATGCATGACCCATGTATTTATTGATAGGTATTCATGAGTGTTCCATTACCTAGGCAGTATTAAGCAGTGCGATTTTACATGCCATGCATGTCTCGTCTATATGGATATGCCAGAGTTAACGAGAAAACCACTTCATGATTCCCCATCTACTAAGATAGATAATTAATTCACCTTAGACATTTGGCGAGCAATTTGTGTTGTCACCTCGGTAAATATATTCTAGACAAAATGCACGACCACTTTTTTCACTATCATCCCAAAATAATTATCGAATTCACATAGATATACCCACGAAGGTTGCCAACTGTACATATGCGATCTAGCAAGCTATCGCGATATCCTCTTTGATCCAAATAGCCACAGGCAAATATTTGATATCGGATTAATAGTCAGTAACCTGCTCAAAGGAAAGGAATTTGTATAATTGAAATAACGCACTAGCCCCAAAGCAGAATGCAATTATCCATGAAAGGAATATTTCTTCTTTACATTATTACTTTGAAATTTGTTGTTTGTTTTGTTGTACGGGTATTTGCCTTAAAAGGAGACTGGGATTCCCATATCTTTGTTGCGGCCAATATTACCCCTTATCACGGTATACCCAATGCTAAAAGTTAATTAGATTCTTTTTCAATTAAAGAAATATAAATTTCGTCCACCAATATTTCACCATTGGTTTAAATTGTCCGTTTGGCTAAAATGAATTATTAGCCAGTTAGCAACAAGACTGCTTGAATCAAAGTTTATACTATGGACATCCACTACTGTCTTCAAAAAATCTCAGCATTACATATATGTGTCTGTTTCATCATCAGTACCCACAAAAGACAGTTGTATAAAATGCTCAAAATTTCAAAAAACCCTTCGATTGAATGTCCTGGAATGTTTAAACCAGTTGCTATATCGGTGTTTTCGTTTTGTCTTATTCTGAAGGATTCCGTATAGCATATATTCCAAATTAACGCGTAGTTGTATTATATCTAAAAAGAGGCCAAAGGACCTCTAAATTAACACTTAGTTTATCATACATAATAGTTCTGATACAATTTACACCGAGACTTTCCACATTTCTGGCCATATCTTTCATTCAACATGAGCGGGTTGTGACAAGGTTTTTGGACTTTATGTGACTAAATCGTATTTTAGACGGTCGGATATTACGATTACACCAGTCCATGCATCAGTATGTTCGTTTGTCCATCATGTTATGACATGCAAAACACCTGGACAGATTTCAACCAAATTTGTCATATGAGTTATATATATGAGTGCGAAGAGCGAGATGGCATTTTGTATTGCTCTTTGAAATAGGAAAGAAGCGCATGGGTTCAACAGGTCAAATATAAAGATCATGGTTGTGATGTTAGCGCATCTGGAACTGTTGCGATAAAACTGATACCGCAGTCTGACCTCCAGCGGGATGGAGGCAGTGGTCCTGGTTAAAAGGTTAATGTTTGTAAATGCGTGTGGCTGTTTTCACAGGGCACCGTCGACAGCAACGTTCGATTATTAACTTGATTATTGTAGAAAAGTAAATGTGATTTTATGGAACATTTTAGAAAATAATTTAGGAGAAATGAGTTCATTTTGTCAAAAATTTTCAAAGGATACAGTTGCCTCAGAAACCAATACATTTAACCCTTTAACTCTCGAACTTGTTCAAGGAGATTATTTTTGAAGAGTTACCACTGGAATGGCTGGCTCGGTTCTCGAGTAAGTCATTCCAGTGGAAATTTTCACAAATAGCCTTCTCTTGGTCTGCAAATGGACATTTCTCAAGACCACGGCGGAGGGCGTTTTTGGTTGGCGAATGCAATACAAAGTGTTAACTTGATTATCGTTGAAAATTAAATGTAATATTATGGGAAATTTTAGAAAAAAGCTTAGCCGAACAAACCTCATTTTATCAATAGCCTTTCAAAGGATTCTGTTATCTCGTACACGAACACACTTAAGCAATAATGTTTTCAAACCCTACCCAGATAACGCAGCTTACTGGGCCGATGCTGGGCCGATACCGTATGGCATACCCTATTATTAGGCATACAGTCAATAATAAGCATACGGTAGACGTTCAGGAAAAACACTCCCAACCAGATTTGGAACCAATCGTCGCTCTCCATCAACGAGATGCAACCATGAACCGTTCTTCCTGAATGCACCGCCATGAAATGTGTCGACGGTGCCCTGTGAAAACATCCACACGCATTTACAAACATTAACCTCGGTAACCGAGCCAGTCATTCCGGTGGTAAATTTTCAAAAATACTCTTCTCTCGGCCTGCAGATAGACACTGGTTAGGCAAAAACTAGAATTTTCTTTACCATTAACCCGATGATTGGCAGGCCAGCGAAAAGAAATTCAGTGATAAATTTACAAACACTGCCTTCTAAAATTAAAATAAAATATTTTGAAAAGTGTTGACCATCAAAATTGCTATACTAAGTAGTATGTTGTGCGCTTTGAGGCGCTATTGACACAAGAGGGGTTAACTATTCTAGGTGGCTCAATTTCAGGATAAATGTTAGGCAAAGCTGTTGAATATTTTGAAAATTATTTATGTAGAACTTCTTGGTGTTATAGGCAGCAAGCAACCGCCTGCTGGCAAATTAGTTTCAAAATATCCAAGAGAATTCTCCTTACATTAGATTAGTGTTGGCTTACTCCTATTTTATGACATACTAAGCAAATTACAAATTAGATGAACACAATATTTTTTTAATAGTCAATTCACAAATGATAGCATACGGATATCATGATTTTAAAGTCCACAATTGAGACAGAAGAGTTTGAGACTTGACTCAGAGTTTAAAACTGTTTTCCATTTAGTATCGACTTTGATCAATTCTATCACCGTAATAAGCTCATATGACTGGAAATGAATATTTCCGTAAATGAACAAATGCTTGTATCACGATATATTGATACGTCGAGAACATTGAATTTATTATATTGAACACCAGCAAGAATAATCTGGTCACTAGTAGACACGTGCTTTTGCGACCACAAGATTGTGGTCCTTTAAGATTACCCGTCTAAAATAACCACAATCTGGTAGCCCCTAGGACAGCCTATCATCTGTTTTCTGAATCATTTCTAAAACGCACTGTTCGCTATAAATCTGTTTTGCTCTATCCTCGGGCGGATAACCAGATGACAACAATGGGTTTAGACAGGTGATATTCACACGTATGCTCGTTCGTTGGATACCGTCTTTATTTTGACACATCTCCATGCCAATTACTTCCCCATCATGATATTATTAATCTGCAATGCAATCGCGGATTATTAAAGTCACTCAGGATCATTCTTCTTCCTTCTACTTCTTCTTATTCTCGGTAAAAACGTTTGGCGCGCATTTCCTCCTACAGTTTTCATCCGACCAAACCCAAACTCGTCAACGTATAGTACCCATGGAGGAGAAGTGTGATTCACAATAGAATATGGATTTGCCTAATGGTTTTCGAGCTAATAACTTTTAAGGGGGCAAGAATGTCTCATATGAAATGTATGGGGAGTTTCAGTTTTGATTATGAAGTGCGACTACACCTAGAGGCTCACAATTTGGTCAGTTTTCGATTTTGGTACAAATGAACTCAGAATGGCAAACGTTTTATTTCTAAATGGCGAAATTTGTTTTGCTCCGATCGACTTGAAACTTTCTGTGCACTTTTAGGTCCTATAGAGACTTGATTTTGTTTCGAGTTTTTAAGAGCCTCAATCCAATATTCTTAGGAAATCATCTTTTCCATTCTTAAAGTAAGCCTATGGGGATTTTAAGAATCTATTTTTGAGCTAGGCATACACATAAAGATTTTATCGGATCAGCACCAACATTGTTCAATGGTTATATAAGAAGAGGGTTTATAATATTCGTTAATGGCCATCCATCGCAGATTTACAGTCTACTTCACTAAATGCTTTTTGGGTACGATCCCTCTCTCTCTCTCTCTCTCTCTCTCTCTCCATCTGTCTATCGTTCTCACTCACTCCCCCATCTCTGTCTTTCCAACCACCCACACCCGCTCCATCCCTCAATCACTGCCTGCATCACCACCACCCCCTTTCCTCTCCCTCCCTCACTCATTCCCCCTCTCGCTCAGTCTCTCTCTCCCTCTCTCTCTCTCTCTCTCTCTCTCTCTCTCTCTCGCTCTCTTTCCCTTTCCATCCCACCACCCACCCCTCCCTCCCTACAGCCATGCATCCATCCCCTCCCTTCTATAGCTCTCCATCTCCCCCTCCCCCCTCTCTCTCTCTCTCTCCCTCTCTCTCTCTCTCTCTCTCTCGATATCTCTCGACATTTTCCCCCTTCTTCCTCTCTCTCTCTCTCTCTCTCTCTCTCTCTCTCTCTCTCTCTCTCTCTCTATCTCTCTCTATCTCTATCTATAATATATATATATATATATATATATATATATATATATATATATATCCCTCTCTCTCTCTCTCTCTATCTCTCCCTCTCTCTCTCTCTCTCTCTCTCTCTCTCTCTCACCACCCATATATATCTCTCTCTCTCTCTCTCTCTCTCTCTCTCTCTCTCTTTCTCTCGCTTTCTCTCTCTCTCTCTCTCGTCATGTCTCCCTCCCCGCTCCCTCCGCCCTTCCACCTCGCCCTCTTTCTCTCCGTGTATCGCTCTTATCCACCTGGCACTCCATTTCTCGTTGAAAGCCTTACTCTGAACCACTCCATATCTAGTTGAATTCTGAGAAAGCCATTTGAGAGTCATTATCATTCTATCAAATTATCATCGCTCACATCTTGTGAGCTGACCTGGTTTATGTTCTTTAATGAATACTAGTTCTCTTCTTCCAAAGGACTGACTAGTGATATGTGAAGTTTAATCTTGTGAATCAATGACAACGAAGCCAATGATAAGCCACAGAGTCATCTTACTAGAATCCGCGCTTAATACAATTTTCTCTACAATAAGAATATATCGATTTTTTTTAATTTTCCAAACATATAAGAAGATATCGCAGGTTACTGGGCTAGTACTTGCCCAATAGTATTCTGTATTGGCCCGGTATTGACAAGTGCCGGCCCAGTACGCTGCGTTATCATGGATAGGGCCATGAAAGATGCGGTGAAAGAACAGGACATATGTTTCCTGGTGTCAAACATCAGATCCTCAGATTCATTGATTGCAGTATTGATGCGATAACTATTTGTTTCTGTTTAATAGGCTAAGTCTTCTAAGAAGAGATATATTAAGATTCCATTGGTTCACTGGCCAATGAAATTATAAGATACATATTCTGAAAGGAAACCTCACCACGAGAACAACATATTAAGCGATCGATGATCGCCGACTGCTAGTCGTTTTTATGTTTCCATAAAAATGTTAAAAGTTGTCTCAGACGATGTCCTCAAAATTAAATGCATTGTACCACACACAACATGCAAAGTAAATAGTTAAAGGTGTCCACTAGTGCGCATACATGATGATGGGCGTATGTTTCTGTCCTTGTCAAGATGCTTTCAAAGCAATCGATAAATGGATTTCGATATCAGACTGGGACGTGTTCTTGGAATTATGCAAAGCTGCATAATTACTCACAGGAAACGGAAGTGGTTAGAAGCCTGCTGGGATGGTAAACCGGAAATAATGTGAAAGGGTATAAGGAGAAAGGAACCAGCATGTGAGTACTCATTTATGTCCAACGAAGGTGACACAAGATGCAGATAAAACACAAAATAGCATACATAAATGTAACTAGATGCGCGTAGATGATAGTATCATTAAGGTCTGGCTATGGTACTGTAGCTACGGATATATTGATTTTGGATGTTATCCATTCCTGAAAGATGATTATGTGCTAAGAACTTGCATCATTATCGCTTAGTAAGCACACACTTGTGGCTTCCTGAGGACGATTGTATGTTATGAAATTGCATTCTTCATACAATTATACAGTAAGCGGCCCACTTCTGTGGCCTTTCAGTTTATCAACCCATCATATGATGTCATAATCAACTACATGATGTGTAGGATGATGCCATAATCAATGACATCATGAATGACGTAGGTAAGTTCATCACGACCGATTAATTGATGACGGACTAAGCGTTGTTGTCGGAATTGTTTATCTTTGCTATTTAATAAACAGTCAGGCAGTTCAGGGATCGATCGATCCCAACACGGGCGAAGTGTTGGTGGAGCTTAGCTAGAGAAGGGCGGACATAGCTAAAACTGGATTACATGAATAGGTATAGGCATACGTCTGGGTTTTTTGTCTCCGTCCACTTGCGTGATCAGCCGATTTTCCAACTATGAAAGCCATGGCGATAACTGCAACCTTCTTTGGAAGCGAAATGACTGTGGTTAATTTAGACGAGTGGCAATAGTTTAGACCATTACACCAATCATTTTCTGGCTATTCCCCTCCTATATGACAGAAACACGTATTTGCATTTTCTATATAAATGATATTGCCATTTCCGTACAAGAAGGCCATTTTAAATAAATATAATTTTAGACTCCAGACCCGTCAGTGGAATCAGCAATTTGGCTCAAGCATAAATTCAGTTAGTCTGGTGTCATTTGTGAGAGAAACCTAGCAAAGGTTGTCTGAAAACTTTCTCTCTGTGTGAATATATCTCTACTGTGGCATTGGTGAATATAAATGAAGGATTTGTTTGCAGTTCTAAAACTTTTATAAAACTATGCTGATGTGCAACGATGCAGTTATTAACTGACAAAGATCGTCCAGTAAAACGCATTAGGATCTAAACAAAATCACCCGCCAATAAGTAGTAATAGCGAGCTAATAAAATAAAGAAATGAGCCAAGATACGGTGCTAAATTGAATTCCCTGATGTGAGGGCCACGAATGACATTACGTAATACGGTACCTGGAAAGGAATGAAGATCGCGGCGACTCTATGGTGCTATCGTCTGGACTTTGACAGCTCACATGCGACGGAACATCTGGGGAATCACAAAAACTATTAGACCTTAAACGGGTAAATGTTCCTGTAGGATTGCTCCAATCTGCAAATGTGGTTTGGCGAAATTGAGAATTCTCAGCTACTCCTCAGAGTAGCTGCAGGCAAAGGGCCAAACTTCAAATAATTTAATCTAAACTAGGGCATAAACCGAATCAACTGATCAATGACCATAGCTGATGCCGCCACAATGAGAATCACATATCAACTTGCCAATGAAAACGAGACCCTCCCTGGGTTTTCTGCTTTTTAATCTTCTTTACACCCTCTTGTGTCAACGTAACCCTTTAATGGTCAAGTTGGTCAAAAACATCTTGAGAAATGTCAATTTGCAGAAATTTTTTTTTGAAAATTTACCACTGGAATGACTGGCTCGGTAAATACTCTTCTTGGTCTGCAATTGGACACTGGCTAAGCAGAAATTTGAATGTTCTTGAGAAGGATAACAGAAATCTATTTTCTTTTGTGCATTTTCGTTATAGATTTACAAAAATACTCTTTTCGGCTGCAAAAATCCAAATTCCATCGAAAAGTATTGGCAATTCAATGGTCAATTGAAATAAATAGTACTTTGAGCGCTTAAAAGGGTTTAAGCTTCTCCTTCCTCCACACTCAACCCATGTACTCTCGCCCAACAGCCGACATGACACATCGACGGTGTGATAAGCGGACATGCAGATGGTAAGGGTTATCTGTTAGACACATCTCAACGTCAAATTAATCTCAAATTATTCAACATAATATTCTTTACATCATATACACTTTGGCTTTTCTGTATGTAAGAGCTTAAGGGTTCCTACTATCAACACGAAATTCCGAATTCCACGAGTCATTTACAATTTCATAAATATGCTCTTAAATATTTTGAAACTAATTTGACTGGGAGCTGTTCCTGACAAATTACTGTTAAATTAATTTAAAAATACCCAACAGTTTACGTCTCTGGTTGCCGTAAAATGGAGGAGTATAGTCTTAGCTAAGCCCCGCCCATCCTTTGGCTAAGCTCCACCCACACTTCGGCCGTGTTGGTTATCATTCGATCCTTGAACTCCCTGACTATCAGATTTCAGAAAACTATACAGGTAAGCTGTTGAATATTTTGAAACTAATTTAACTGGGTGATGTTGCTGCCATATGTTGCTGCCTATGGAAGCAACAGCGCCCAGTCAAATTAGTTTTAATATATTCAACAGCATGTTTATTAAATAGTAAAGACAAACAATTCGTACAACAACGCTTAGTCCGTCGTCAATTGAACAATCGTGACGAACTTTGCTACGTCATTCATGACTTAATTGATTGTGATCTCCTCATACACTTCATGCAGTTGATTATGACGTCATATGAGCGATGGATAAACTGGAATCATCTATTGAAAGTCTGGGAAATCGCCGTACACATGGTTAATTATTCTCAGCAAATTCTAGGCTATCATGTATCTTGACGGAACATATATAATTTTTGGATTTCTTGACCGGAGGCTTGAAAAAGAGCATTTACTAAGTATAGAGCCACGAGCATCTCTGTGCAAGACGGGCAAGTTAATAAGAGAAATCCGTCGTGTTGCATAAGGCGTGCCAATTTTTTATTTTTTATTTATTTGAGAAAAGAATTGTTAGCAAAATTGCAAAGCATCATTTATACAAGCCCGTACATTATCCTGTCTTCTTAAGGCACCGACAAGCAATCAATTGTATATGAAGTTTCGCTCACCCCATTTCAGAATATTCAGCAGAATGTTTATTAAAATGTAAATTCGTCAAAGTCGTGCAATTCGGACACTTTACTGATGGACTTTTCGATTTTCGTGACGCAGCTACGTCATTTTGCTGGTGACGTCAGATAATATGTGACAGATCCGATCTTTATGCTGTGTACCGGTATGTTCTGCACTTACTAAAGGAAAAATGCAGATTCTTACCATTATCGCTCTCAATAAAGCACTGAAGTACGAAGTATGGTATAAAAATCTCTCTTGTATAGCACGCGAGCCTCTTGATTAAGATGGTAATATGTTTGATGGGTTTCTCGTTCATATCATGTGACCAGGAAGTATGACAATTACGTTTCTTCAACATCTTCTGGCGTTTTCCTGTGAGATAATGAGGAGTTCGGTGATATCGTTTTACCTCCGTGTTGGTCCGCCATTGATATCGTGTTTCCATCTTAATGCTTTCAGAGCCAAGATCTCACAGAGAGTTTCCAATGGATGATTCAAGTTTCTCAGTCAGTCATATGACGTTATAATTAACTATGTGAAGTGTAAGATGACGTCATAATCAATTAACTCATGATTGACGTAGCTGCGTTCGTCAAGAGCGCTTAAATCATAACGGACTAAGCGTTGTTGTACGAATTTTATGTCTTGACTATTAATAAACATGCCAGCAACAGCACACAATCAAATTAATTTCAAAATTAGTATTAGCTTAAAAAATACCTGCATAGTTTTCTGGAAATTAATAGTCGGTGAGTTCAGGGATCGATCGATCTCAACATGGGCGAAGTGTGAGCGGAGCTTAGTTAGAGATGACGGAGAATAGCTAAAACCGGCTTCCTCCATTCCAGTGAGGATAGCTTTGGGTAAGCCAATGACAATATCTTCAGCGTTCTGCCATTTCAAACCAACCAAAATATTATTCTGCACCAGTCGGAAAGAAACTTGCAAAAGGTATTCAAATATGGAGTCCAGAAATTGCCCAAGCCATAAACAACAGTAAAGTAGCTCACAAGATATGGGTAGAAAATGGCAGGCCAACCAACCAAGAAAACAATGTGAATATCGCTAGAAAGCAATCATGTGCCAATATGAGGATGGCTATTCGACTAGGTATAAATCAAAGCAGAATAAAACATCTCAATAGAAATTATGGTAGCAGACGAATACAACAACAAACAAACTTTCTTCAGGCGTATAGCCAAACAACGTGCCAGCCCAACACAGGGTATTGCCCAACTGGCACACAATGACAAATTGTTAACAGATCCTTCTGATATGCTACACACATTCAGTCAGGACTGCAGGGCCTTAGCTACATCTCTCAAAAAACGTAGAGTTCGATCAAGAGTACAAGGATTATGGTGGAATTGGACTGAGCATTAATCGAAGAGATGTGTCTTCAGCATCCAAATATTCAGAACTGTAAGATGCAACAGTCAGTGAAATTCCCAAGATAATTGTAGGCCTGACACCAAATAAAGCAGCAGATCCAGCAGGTTTAACTGCAGAACATATAACGTATGCCCCACATGTCGGCATGCAGCTCTTGACAGACCTTATGATTTACATAGTTAAAACAGGATATATACCACTGCCATGAAGCAAGGCGTGCTTACACCAATTCTAAAGAACGCCAAAGATAGTAGATCAGCAACGAATTATAGATGGATCGTGGTACTATCAATCCCAGGAAAATTCCTTGAGAAAATTGTACTACAGAGGACAAAGTCGCTCCATGATGTTGAACAGCCTAGCTTCCAAGAGGGTTTACTGAAAAATCATCATCCATAAACACAGCCCTGATTATCACAGAACTACAAAATGAGGCCAAGGACAAACATGAACCACTATTGTTAGTAATATTAGATGCATGCAAAGCGTTTGATACTGTATGACATTCCTCACTTTTGCGAAAGATCTACAGTATTGGCATAACAGGTTCGCTATGGACCATTATCAAAGAGATATACTCGGGTGGCCAAACAGCCGTCAAAGTGAACTAGTGTACAGCTTACCCCTTCCAGATATACCACAGTGTTCGTCAAGGTGGTATACTCTCAACCATTCACTACAACAGTTCAATAATAAATGGCTACATATTATTGAAATTGGTTCACAGATTAGCCATATCAACTGCAGTGCACGTACCTGTGCAGATGAAATTGCAATATTGGCAGACAATACAAATCACTTGCAGGAGCGTCTTACCATCGTGGAAAGATAGACAAAAGAAGCAAGATATACCATTAATCCGCAGACATATGCTATTATATCATTGAGCAAACATGTGAAAGAGTTGGGCACGATATTACTAGCGGGAGATATCATCAAAGAGTCGGTGAGTGAAACACACCTTGGAATTGAACGGTCAGTCTGGAGTAAGGAGAATGTTGAAATGCGTATCAGCTCAACTCGCGGAACACGGTACTCAATGATGGATGCTGGCTTACATGGGCATTGGTGGTCTCTCTCCTATTGTATCAAGTCACATTTGGAAATATTTCTTCTTCCTTCCTTTATGGCCTAGAGTGTAATAAAACTAACACAAGTAGCTTTTAATGACGTTGACCAGTTTCAGCGATCAGTTCTTCGACAGCTACAATCACTTCCTTCAAACATAGCATCAGTCCTCAGTTTTGAGTTTGTTTGGTGTAAGACCAGTCCCAGCTGAACCTGATAGCAGCAAACTAATCCTTCTTCGCAATACCCTTTCAGAAAAGAATACTATTGAGCATCAAATAGCGTCCTGGCAAATCGCTATGAAAGACATCAACAACAACAGTTGATTCTCTGAGTGTCGTGGTATCCTTCACAAATATGCGGTACCAAGGCATATATGAGCTTATTCATAACACTCCTACATAAGATAAATGGAAATCAAAGGTACAAGACGCATATTAATACTGCAGTCCAAGCACAATGACACGAAGAATCGCTAATGATGTCATCTCTGAAGTACTTGTGTATTAACTCATGTGCGGTGGGATCAGTTCACCATTGTTGTAGCTCAGTTGATAATAACGTAGAGATGCTAGGCGTGCTGCCATTAAAGCGAAATTATTAACTGGATCATATACACTTCAAATCAAATCTAGCTCGCTTCAATCAGTATAACACGTCGGATACATGCCTGCCTTGTCGCTACGCTACTGAGGATAGGATTCATTTTCTAGTAACCAGCAAAGCGACAGAAAACTGCAAAAATCCTACATAAATAACATTCAAATAATACTGCAAGACGAAAATCACCCAGCCATCATCAAGAACATTATGGCGACTCCTTCACTTGTAGCACAACTAATTTTAGATCATGAAAATATGAAGTCCGAGTATGGTCTTCAACTATCTCCAAAACACTCCACACAAATTGCTAGGATCAACCGTTTCTCTGCTAGGCACTGCATAGTATTAGAAGTAATGCTATGGATCAGCTTGTATCTTCTCTCCCCCCCCCCAACCTCCCCACCCTACTAGCTTTTAAATGACTGCAATGTACATGTAAGTGTATGAGCCTGGTTAATATGAACTGTCTTTTAAATGCAAGAATTAACAAACTGTCGATGCTAGAACACTATAATAGAAAGATCTTTAGTTGCTGTTTTAATTTTAAAAACTGACCATATTATGCTTGATTGGCGACAACGAGCCACTAAGGTTGTTGCCTCTCAAAAGGAACATCAGAAGAAGAAGAGGAATATTTACCCTGACTTCAGGGGTGAACCCATTAGTGGCTGGAATTACAAATACAGATCAGAATTGCCAAGAAATGACTAATTTTGATTTGTTCATTGGAATGACTGGTTCGATTACGGAGACAGGCATGCAATGTGAATACTTTTTAAGAATAATCTTGTCTTGGCTTGCAAATGGATACCGACAAAACAACTATTTTGAATTTCCTGACCACTAACCCATCAATGGTCAAGCCGCCGAAAACAACATCTGCAGTTCTCTTGACAAATATTCATTTGCAGGACAATAGAAAGTTCTTTTTGTAAATTCAAGTGGTAAATCTACAAAGATTGGTTTCTCTTGCTTGCAAATGAACGTTCAATAAGGAAAGAAATTCAATTCTCTTGACAAATATTTGCTGTTAAGGTCCCATTTCATATCACTATTATAAACCTCATCGAAAATTATCACATTTCGCTCGCTAATGTTCATGTAATGTGATAATCCTCGACTTAGTTGATAATAGGGGTATGAAATGGGGACCTCGTGCCTTATCATCGATTAAGGGTACAACGTGTTTCAATTGCATTAACACCTCAGTCAGACTGCTATTGGCAAATACAAAGTTGAAAGTGCGAATAAAGGAATATGGAGTCTGCAGCGTTCGAAACTCCGTTGTTTTCTCCACAGGAAGATGGCCTCTGTCCGGTGATGTGTTTGCTACTTTCCGGCCACCTTCACTTCGATACCCTACAAAACAAAACCAACTGGTAGCTACACTGGACCTGCCCCTAGATACGGAATACGGAGAAGATATTGACTCCATAGATGAGGAAAAGAACCATCTCGATAACATCATTCCTATAGCTAGCAACTAAAGAATGTGAATCTCGTCATGAACGAAGGCAAGACCGAGTGCACCAATATAGACCTATACGTGACTGACGAAGTCAGTGAGAAAGCTAACCCAATACGTGGCGGGGGAATGGAGGCAGAGCAAAATAGCGAGACACCCCATGCACAGAAAGCTTTGGAACTTGCATTACGGAAACATTTTCTTCCAATCCTTTTTAAAAACACACGTGTCATGC